>JAHPZR010018531.1:12500-20000 GCA_019787425.1 Platygyra sinensis | reverse complement strand
ACATACGAACCTCCTAAACCAGGATCCTCGAAAATGCAAAGGTGAAGGAACAACAACAACAACAACAACATTGACTTTATTTAGACATTAAAGAGAAAAGGCCTTTGTACAAGTCGAATGTAGATTACCTCAAGTCGAATTGTGGGATGTTAAACTTTGTCAGTGGTAAAGGTTATCTGGATTGCTTCGATAAATTTACCTGCGAATGCTCAAGAAGTGACGCACACGCTGACTGCGAAAGACCGGCTTAAAATTTTCGTCTTTATAACGAATATACCTTGTTTTCAGTTTTTCTAATAATCACAGTCTTTGAAATATCTTCTGGGGGGGCGGATCCAGACCTTGAGCTAGCGGAGGGGGCGGGGGGGGGGGTCCCTTCGGTCGTTTCTTCCTTCTGTACCCAAAATAAGGGGTGGGGGGCTGGCACAGATACGCCACTGAGAAGTGAAGGGAATGGGACTTGTACTGACTCATGGTCGATGCTAACTCATCACAAGATATGAAGAGAAATCTGGTTTGATCATTGTTCCAATCCATGGGTCTACCAGCCAATTAAACTACACCAAGCCGAATATTTTGCTATCGAACATGTAGCTTTTGCAATCAGAGTGAGATGTTAAGTAATTTCTGACATGACGTTTTATTATTTTTATAGATTCAGAATCTGCTGCTGGCGAGGATAAGGGAACGGAGGGAACACCTTTCCCTGCCTATTTGATCGCCGTTGTGGCTGTCTGCGGTCTCTTGGCCGTCGCTATTGTTAGCGCCGTCGTGCTCATTGTGTTTCGCCGACGCCGTCAGAACGTGGCAAATGACGAACTGAAGAATGAAGATTCAGTGACCGCCTAATCACATGTTCGGAGCAGAAAAAGCTTAACTCACTTAATACATAAAATGAACTGCACAAGTGACAGTAACTTTTTGAGCATTTTATCAGTAGGAAAGTCGTTTTATGCCTTAGGGTTTTGATTTCAAAAGTAGTTAAGTATTGGATTTTCACCAGAAAGACAACGAGAGCTATGAACATAGGAGAGAACCGCATACCAAGTGTTTTCGCTACCCCGTAAAGTCGTTTCAATGAGATTTTTGGAAAGATCGTGGTGATTGAAACAAGACTTTTCGCGTGTAATTATTATAGTTTTCAGACGATATGAAGACAGTGACGAGACTATTTGTTTACTGAAGCTCTCAGATAATTTGAGTACGTGTAAATGAATACCTACATTTCCTTATTGTTAGTTACGATGTATCTTTAGCTTCTTGCTATTAGGGAGTTTTAGCAAACCACGACGGCTACGGCAGCGAGAGCTTCACCAAACAAAAGGTTTAATGAGCAAAACAATAGCTGTGCACGTGCGTTTTGAATCTTGGTACATTTCTTTGCCGTCCTCTACAAATTAACGACGTGAAATGACCAAGTGCTACGTAGTTTGGAGAGCGCGAACCGCAATGGCTAATTTTTCGTATCTTCTTTTCGAATTAAATGCTGTCGGTGCATGTTTAGCCTGAGCTAGTTTTTAGACCGACAGACCTACTGAACAGATTTAAACAGCTGCGACATTTATAAGTAAAATATAAATACTTTTTTTTCAAGCCTTCGTGCCGCCGTCGCCGTCTTCATTGCTAAAACTCCCTAATAACCCCGCGGAGGGACTTTCACACGAAATGGACCGGGAAGAACATCAAAAGGAACCCCTAAAAGCATGCCAACCCTTTTAGAGATGCCAATTCTTTCCGACAGGTCTTTCTTGTCAAATTTTTTTTTTGATTCAAAATACTGGAATAAGTTAACTGTGGTCATTTTGGTGGTCATGTTAACAAAAGGTCCAGGCGACGAATTTGAACTTCTGTTTAAAAGTCCGATGATCTCCTGTGCCACGTTGAGATTTGAGTCGTTGCAGCACTGACTTTCATTTAGTCTTATTACTAAATACAGCCAAGTTTTTGCTCCAAAACCTCAGACTAAGACTTAATGTCTGATTATAGGTCTGATCATTTGTTTATGTCTGACTATTTACTCGACACTTGCTGTAAGCTGCACCATGCACAAAAATAGAATAAACGTGTCCTTGAGATACTAAATATGTATCGAGTTTTTCCTTTCCCTCAGCTTCGATTGACAATCACTCCATCTCCCAAGGATCTTTTTTAATATTGCGATTCTCTATATCTGAATAAAGAACAATGCTAAAGAATAATTTAAAAAATCCGGAAATTTCAATTGAAAGTCAAATTTAACAGTAATTTTTAGCAAAATCCATTCGTATTTGGAGACTGTACATCCCCCTCCCTCCCTTTAGAAGGTATCGGCTGAAACTTTGGAATTGATTTTCGATAGATTCCTTCTTGGGGGCTCGGGGGAATAAAAGAAAAGGAATCTCATCGAGGTTAAGGGATGAATATCTATTTCTTTGTTTTACTTCCCCAAATCTCGGAGCCATGCTAGAATTTTTATGGATCGAAAATGACCTGTTCCTTACCATTTGACGAATTCTCTACTTCCCAGTCCCTCATCAACGGAAAGCAATAACGGGAAACCGAAAACGCCATTTTGTTCGGTTAGCAGTATTTCCTTGTGATTGCTTTCGATCACCTAGTCATTTTGGCTTTTCTCCTCGTGGTCTCCCGAAGAAGACCTGAGGTTGTAACTCCTGTTCGAGTTGAGAAGGGGATCCGTTCTTAGGTAATAATTAACTCCCGGGGGAACTACCATATCAAAAGATAAAAAAGGGGTGCTGGTCAGAAAATTCGAAGAACCCCAGAGGTGGACCGTTTAAGGCTGAACCTGTGCGTACAAGTCAACCTTGGTCTTCGTTTTACTCCTGACTGGATGTCAAAGCGGCGTGCGCGTGTGGATAAAATCAGTTTTTAAAACACATATCGTTCCGTTTTAGGGATTTTTGAGAAGAAGGCTTAAATTCGAAGTTAAGCAGATGATTATAGAAGGAATAATTTTAAGAAAAATCTCGTTCTTGGGATAACATGAAAGTTTCGAAGTTTGAATTCGCAAGTTTCTTTTTGGGCTTAAAAAATAGAGAAATTATAACCATGTTGTAAATTGCATTGCATCCTTTGCTATCATTGAGTTGAAATCAAACGAACAAACAATGATTCTGCTTTCTCTTACACAACTAATTAGATCAAGAGAAGCCGATTTTCTATTTTGTTATTTTGTAGTAGACGGTCAAGTTCGTCCCTCAAGTCTTGAACAAGTGTGGCAATCTGCAAGAAAGGATAAAAGGGCATTCAATAAATCGGCTCCATTCCTCCGAAGAGCGCGCGAAAATACTGGAAACTGGTCATAGTTACATTCTTGGTAGTAGGAATGACTACAATGAGCTACAAAACTGTTCAGACACTTCGCAGTAAAATCGATTTTTGAAGGTCTTGGAAACATTCCCACCCCATCCCCCCAAACAACGCCTATTTTACTATTGCAGTGCCTGCACAACATTGAACTGGGGGGGCGGGGATATCAGAGAATTAACGCTGGGTGCAAACAAAAAAGAATAACTGCCAGGTTAGATAACGAAAAGCCGTCATTTTCTTATTGTCTCAGCTATGTTTGTCGCCCATTGTATCCTGCAACTAAGGCTAGTGCAGAGAGTCTTTTCCAATTGGCCGTTCGAAATTCAGCAGGAACTGGGGCGAGTTTCAAATTTTTGCGTTCGAGGTACGCGAACACAACCCCTAATTTGTATTGAGTGTTCTGTGCATTGTTGGGTTTCCTGTGCAATCAATGAGGGAGGTTTTTTCGAGATTGCATTTTCGTCGTCGACACACATTTGCCTCGCTTTGAGGCGCTTGCTTACGTTTTGCCTCACTTTGACAAACTAACTCACGCGGTGATTCGTGCGTCCTCGGCGTTCATCATTCTAGCGTTTGCTGAGGTCTGATAATCTAGCTGTCTTCGTGAAGTTTTCATCTTTTAGCCGAGTCTTCGTAAGGCCTACTTGAGTTTTCTTTTGGTCGCCGAGTCCTCGTAAGGCCTACTTGAGTTTGCTTTTGGTCTTCCATCGTTCATCCTTCAAAAGATTGCTGAAGGTCTACTGAAGTCGGTAAGTAAAACACGCTCAGTAGAATTTTACTTTGGATTAAGCATGGTTCGTCACTGTGCTTGGGAAATGTGTGCGGCTCCTGGCGCCTGCATCAAACTGGGTTGTTTAGCTCGGCAGCTCTACCATGTCTACCGAGATATGAAGCTCGGCGGCGCCATGTCATCATGACTTGTGATATTAACGGCACCGGACAAACGAACAGTCTAGCTCTATGTTTTGTATTCGGAAAAACTCATGAACCAGCCCACGTTAGCGCCACTCAAGTCACTGAAATCAACAAACTAAACCAAAATACTGAAAAAGTTAACATAATATGAGGTGAGTCGCACACACATTCCACTTAAGGCTTTGATGACTGATTACCTTGAAAAGTGTGAAATTGAGAGGTGTAAAGCAAGTGAAGCATTAACTGCCAACGTCTGTAGAGAATCTCGCCGCGACAAATATAAAATCACTAAACAAAGGAGGCACAGACGAATAAGGGATAGGGAACCTTCAAAAAACCCGGATTATTAAGGCGCCAATCAGCCTTCAACAACTTAGCTCAGTAGAACATCTGTTGCACCAGTAAAACAAAAAGTTCATTTTCATGCCCGCCTCACTCTAGCCAATGTCTCCTCAAATTACAAGCACTTACAACGAAGCATACGATACCACTACCGTTCACAACTTGTTCATGATGATAGTTTCGCTATAGGCAACCCTTACGTTCATATATGCATTAATGACATTTATCTATCGTACGAAACATCCACCCTTCCCCCTCAATTGCTACCTGTACCACTACAAACATCGAACGCACTTGCCTAAGCTCCGATTAACCCTAGTAAGTAATCGATAAACTGACTGAAACCACCACATGAAAGATCATGTTGAGATTGGTTGTTTGACCAAGTGCGTATGATGCTTTTAGAGTGAACGGAGACCAAGTTATGGACCTTGAAATATGGTTCAAAATCCATAGAAAGGTATCCAATTTTTGAGACAGCGTCCCCCAAAACCATATAAAATATTAAAATTTTTTTACCCGTTTTATGACGAACTGTAAAATCCCGTCATGCACCTACATTTACTATTTCAAAGAATCTGAGATGATAATCACTATGTTTGCCCATTTAAAGAGTATCACAGAAATCATAAACATTTCAAGAGTTTCTATGATTTTGGGGGACACTGTGTATCCCTTGTGCTCTGCGTTATGGTGTTCCACAAGCGCTCTATACTTGGACCATTGCTTTTCACCCTTTATATCGCCCCTTTTCAAGATGTAATTGCTCGCCGCAAGTTGAATTCTTTGTTTTATGCAGATGACACTCAACTATATTTAACAAATAGATTCCATGTTGCCGTGAGTCTGTTCAGTAATAGATCACAGATGACGTCAAAATGTGGTAAGAACAAAAAAGTGGCACACGAGGCGTAGCCGAGTTGTCACTGATGTTCTTACCACATTTTGACGTCTTCTGTGATCTGTCACTGAACAGACGCACGGCAACATGGAATCTCTTTGTTTTATATAATAACGAAAAGCCTTTTTTATTTCAAAATATTTCAACATAACGCGAAAGCCGCCTTGCCCCGCCTTTGCCCACTTTGGCAAAGACGAAAAAAAGCCATTTGACGTAATCTATGATCTATACAAAATGAAGCAATTTCATTGGTTACTGTGCCTAGCAAAGAATTGTGATTGGGCGAGGAAAATCACGGTCAAATGTCAAACCTGACTCGAGTGTCGCTCCTCGTGGAATGAAAACTTACAGCGAAAGCAGAATTGAACTGCGAAATTTAAAAAACATTGGAGAAAAGTGCTGACAAAATCAAGTCAGTTTTTGTCATCAGAGCAGCCCTGTGAGCCCAAAAGCTTGGACGTTGCTTAGAAAATTGCAGAAGTTGAAAAAATACCCTCGGAAAACTTGTGGTTGTGGTCAACCTAGAGGCCATTTGATTCGAGTTTTGAATGAAAGAAGCGTAAATGACTGTGGAGATTTTTGTCTTCTGTGGTTGGTGATTCTCAAAGCAGTTTGATGTAGTGCCGGAGACACATTTTAGCTGCGATACTGTCGGCCGTGAGCTGTGGTTAGCTATACTTAACTCGCTGCTGTGCCCTGAAACGGACAGGAACATTCGTATCGGAAAGTAAGGTTATGTGTTTATTTTACCGATTTTAAGAAGTGACGTTTTGATGTTTCATTCCTGACATCAATCAGTGTGTCAACAGTTGTTTTGACACTGGCAAAAGTTGAATTTTTTAAATAAATTAATCTAAGAAACATTTTGCTTATTGGGTTTTTTAAATTCGAGATAAAGCAATGGTTCTCGGCTTTCCAAGACCAAGTTTGTGCGTGGTTTAGTCTCGCTCGACTGCCGTCTGAGACTCCTCGAAAATTTTTTCTGGATCATTTTCAAAAAGAAACGGCTTTATCTTTCTTCTTCTGGCTTCTCGCACCTAATTCTCAAAACTTTCCGCCATTTTCAGTTAAAACAGCAGAGGGAAAAACTTTGTAACGATAACGTCAATCGTACATCTGTCCTCTAATAGATCACAGGTGAGACCCAATCAAAATGCGAAGATAACTTGGGTTATTGTATAAATAGCTATTGATCCTGCTAATCAGGCTCTATCTCTGACTGCCCTTCGAAATTGTACAGAGGATGTAATGCGATAGAACACAACACATGCTACGAAGTAATGCTGAAAAGACGGAAGTTATACTACGAAGTACTATTTACATGACGGTATACTATTTATACTATTTACATCACGGTTCACCGCGACACCTAACATCGAGAAGCTCTCTTTTGGAAATACCGTCATTGAACTAACTGAGCGAGTTTGTGATCTTGGTGTAATTTAGATAAAAATCTATCATTTGTATACCACACAAACGAGAAATTTAAGAAAGCAACTAACGCACCGTCAGCTCCTTAGGTCGCATTCGCAAATACCTCATCAAGGAAAATATCAAACTGTTAGTTAATGTAATATGGTGATGTCGCGTCTAGACTATTGTAATACGCCTTATTCCAAAATGGCCGCAATTTTAGTATTCTTTTGTTTACTTGCAAATAAGCCCTTGTTGCCTCGTTTAGGTGGCTCAAAACAGTTTCCAGCACATCCTAAGACTTAGATTTTGATGTGTAATTATAACCACTCTTTATCAATTGATGCTACAATCATGGTATCAAAAACGTGCTCAATCTTTGGTGAATACGTTAGTATTATTTTCGTGACACAATAGGTTACCATAGCAACACCTTTAATTTCAGCTTTAAGCACTTATATTTCAAAAACGGCACGGTGAAATTTTTTCTTATTATAGAATTTTGATAAGCAGGATAAGATGCAACTTTTGGCAAAGTTTTAAAAAATTCTGTATATGGGGTTCAGAGCCACCTTAAATTTTCGAAAATTTAAGTGGCTCTGAACATGGGGGCCATTTTG
>JAHPZR010018531.1:5000-7500 GCA_019787425.1 Platygyra sinensis | reverse complement strand
TCTTGATATTTTTTCTACTTTCTCATCTGCTTTTGCTCTCACTCTTCAATCTTCCGGGATTGCCACGTCTATGATTTGGTAGTTCTTCTCACTTTTGTCAATGATTAATAAATCCGGTCTCCTAGCCTCAATCTCATGGTCTGACCGTACACTAAAGTCCCACAGCATCTTGAAATCCTCATTTTCAAGTACACTGTCCGGGACATGGTCATACCACCTCTCACTTCGCTCAAACCCATATTTTTCTGACAGGTCCCAGTGAGCTGCCCTAGCTACATTGTCATGCCTCTTTTTGTATTCTTTTCTGTGCCAGTTTCGGGCACCCACTTACAATATGGCTTACAATTATTATTATTATTATTATTATTATTATTATTATTATTATTATTATTATTATAATGAAATCACTCTAACAATAAAACCAAAGTGTATTAACTATAGTTTACTAGTTCTGTAACTCCAAATGGAAAAATTGGAGTGTAATAGTAACAAAATATGCCAAAGTACGTTTATGCTTTCGTATTGACTTAACCCTAGCACTTCAAAGCCATCTAAGCCTGGAACCTTTTGTAATAACCAAGAAAAAGAAAACAAAAGAAGACACTCTATTTGGTAAAACGACTCGCCCTGCTACAGCCCCTTAACACTCAAAAACAAATTTAATCAAGTCAATACTTAAAGCCGGAATATCGGAATATCTGTGGTGACTAGAAATGCCCAATCTACCTTACGATGCCAAACACCTTGTCATAATACCGATTGGAAGAAACGTCACATCTCAAAAGCTTGTCATCGCCCACATCCATAATCAAGGTCATCATTAACCTTGGAGTGAACTTTACGCTTGCTGAATTACGACAGATGTACTAGATTGTCAATGGGGAGAAAATAAATTAAGCGATGGAAACGAAGATCGAGTGTAATTTCTGCAAAGGTTGGAAGAAGGACACAGGAAGTAAACAAATCATGGTACCTCTACCTGAAGCCAGACTTGGCCACATCATCGCAGTGATTTGCTCATTGTGGAGTCGATTTTGCTGGCCCCTTTGTCATTAAGCTACATAGAAAGGTAATCTGTGCCTGTTTACCTGTGCGAGCACGCACAAAGTAGTTTCTCTAGAAAAAGCTTATTCACTGGATACAGCCAGCTTTCTTAATGCATTTTCCAGAATGGTCGTCCAGACGTGGAAAACCGGAGGCGATGATCGGTAACAATGGCATGAACTTCACGTCATATTAACTGGCAGTCCCGCTAAAAGCGGTCCCACTCGACTTCAGGACCAAAAAATAGTTTTCCTTATGTTTTTTTTCCAATGAAAAGGGTTTGGCACATATAAAAAAAGCAATTTATTATTTTTCAGTTTGTTAAAAAGCTTAATCTCTTAGAGCAAATGGGATCACACCTTTGTGACAGACGCACACCATTGTCAAAGCTCTTGATTTGCGGGGGGGGGGGGAAAACTCCTTGCCCGCTCCCCCCCCCCCCGGTTAACTCACGACGCTCTTTCCTCCAAGCTTGATCAGGCTAGCTGCATACAAGTATCAAAGAGCTCAACGATACAGATAGTACTGAACACAGAAGCGGCAGTAGTACCGGGGGGGGGGGGAGCGTGGCAGGGATAAGGCAAACGTCGTGAGTTAACCATTTTCAAGGACAGGTTCCCCCCCCCCCCGAAAATCAAAAGTTAAACAATGGTGTGGTCTGACACAAAGGTGTGATCCCATTTGCTCTAAGAGATTAAGCTTTAAAACAAACTGAAAAATAATAAATTGCTTTTTTATATAGTGCCAAACCCTTTTCATTGAAAAAAAATAAAGGAAAACTATTTTTGGTCCTGAAGTCGAGTGGACCGCTTTTAGCGGGACTGCCAGTTAATATGACGTGAAGTTCATGCATTGTTACCGATCATCGCCTCCGGTTTTCCACGTCTGACGACCATTCTGGAAAATGCATTAAGAAAGCTGGCTGTATCCAGTGAATAAGCTATTTCTAGATGAAACTACTTCGTCGTGCTCGCACAGGTAAAACAGGCACAAAGAGTTGCAGTCACTTTCTAGTCAGCTTAATGACAAAGGGGCCAGCAAAATCGACTCCACATGAGCAAAACACTGCAATGATGTGGCAAGTCTGGCTTCAGGTAGAGGTACCATGATTTGTTTACTTCCTGTGTCCTTCTTCCAACCTTTGCAGAAATTACACTCGATCTTCGTTTCCATCGCTTAATTTATTTTCTCCCCATTGACAATCTAGTACATCTGTCGTAATTCAGCAAGCGTAAAGTTCACTCCAAGGTTAATGATGACCTTGATTATGGATGTGGGCGATGACAAGCTTTTGAGATGTGACGTTTCTTCCAATCGGTATTATGACAAGGTGTTTGGCATCGTAAGGTAGATTGGGCATTTCTAGTCACCACAGATATTCCGATATTCCGGCTTTAAGTATTGACTTGATTAAATTTGTTTTTGAGTGTTAAGGGGCTGTAGCAGGGCGAGTCGT
>JAHPZR010018530.1:0-20000 GCA_019787425.1 Platygyra sinensis | reverse complement strand
CCAGAAAAGGTAACCGGCTTTAAAAGAAATTAAAGTTGAACCTCCACTACCGACCACCTCTATTTATCGGCAGAACATTTGCCCCAAACATGTTCACACACAAGATGGCCACTGTAGAATGGTACGTCTGCATAATAATATGCGATTCATAAGTGTAGACGAAACCTGGGGAATTACTTTGATAGTAAATTGATATCTTTTTATTCAAAATCTTTGAAAAACCATTGTAGTGAGAAAAAAATGGAAACTAAGAGAAAAAGAGGTTCAGCTGTTGGCATATTAAAAAGTCTACGTATTTATTTCTGTCATCACTCATGAGTATCATGAGTACTCTTGGATCTATCAACACCGACCCTAAAGAGGACTTATCCACATTGCAACCATCAGAACCGGAAGAGGAAGCCTTCAAAAATTTCAAGCTGTGGCTGGTTACACCAAGTGAGGTAGCTAGGGAGATAAATAGGATTCAAAATGATACATTTACCGGCTCAGATCAAATTCCAATTAAATTCATCAAACCAGTGACAGATATCATCGCTGGCCCGCTTACCCATATTATTAATACCTTTATAGAGATCTCATCTTTCCCAGAAGCATGGAAGATTGCTAGAATAACACCGATACCAAAAAATGAAAGTATTGCAAGTGAATCAGATATGAGGCCCATATTCATTTTGCCAGTACTATCGACACCATTAAATACCAAACTGTCCTGAAGAAGCTCAATTATCATGGGTTTTCAAAATCTTTCCTTAACTGGACCATCGAATACTTAACTGACAGGTAGCATTTTGTCCAAGTGGACGATAAAACATCAGACCGTCGTGCTCTGGAGTGCCACAAGGATCAATCATGGGAAATTCAACCTCTATGTTGCAGATCCCCACGCCCATGTTAACATGCAGTGTCACCAATACGCGGATGATACAACACTATATGTACACTGCAAGCCATCAAACCTCGAAAGTTATAAACGTGACCTAAACAATAGCTTAAGTAATCTTGAAGAGTGGTCTAGCAATGCAAACTTAGTAACTAATCCATCAAAAACCAAAATGATGGTCCTGTCCACAAGACCGTTGTCCATGCAATAGAACACTTAAATATGAAGATCGCAGTAAATAACGAGAACATCATGTTGAGCGTGTTGCTAGTACCAAACCCTTGGGAACGTATATTAATCAACATCTGAAATGGGAAGACAACGTTAAGTCAGGAGCCCATTACTAGGAGCCTGCAACTCCCATAATAAGCCAATGCAACGGCATTTTTACAAACCAGTCTATTTTTAGATATCTTTCCCGCGAAATAGGCCAGTTCCAGTCTACACTAGCACGCATTAGTAAGGATTAAACAATGGGGCCTCACGTGAACATGTCGACATGTCAAACTTAGTCCGTGCTTGTGATTGCAATTGGTCACTGAGGTTCCTGTGGGGATGTGAATTCGACATAAACTCAGACTAAAAATAGATTGGTCTGTGAAAACGCCGTGACCGAAATATGGGATAGTTGCAGGCTCCTAGTGATGGGCTCCTGGTTAAGTACATCAGTTTGTACCTCTTGTTACGCTATACTGGCAATGCTTCGAAAGGTCAAAAATCTGTTGCCTTTCCATGTCAGGAAAAACCTTGCCCAAGCACTTGTCCTATCGAAATTATATTATAATGACATTCTTCATCACTCGTTACCGGAATATTTAACAACACGTCTTCATAGAGTACAAAGGCAGCTGCAGGCTTGTCAATGGTAAATATGCAACAACGTCTGATATCCTGAAATTAAAATGGTTACCGGTAACTGAACAACGCGAATGGCATATACTTAAAAGTACACACAAGAGTTTATACAGCTCAGACTGGCCAACTGATTATTTAAGACTAGAGAATTATGAAAATAATCGAAATTTACGCTCCAGGATGGGTATACAGCTTCAAAGATCAATGATCGCCAATACGTTTCAAGATGAAGCTGCTAATTTATTCAATAACCTACCCCTTTCCTTAAGAAACTGCATGGACCCAATTTTATTCTTTAAGGAGACAAAGAAATTGTTACAAGATAAAGCCAGGTTCAGGTTATAATTTTCTTTTTTTTCATTGTAAATATCACTTACTTCGCGTTTTTAGACTAGTGTTCTCTAAGTTTATTTTAATTGTAATTAATTTTGTTAGGTATTAACGCATGAAGAGCCACCTCGTGGAAATGCTGTTATTAAAGTAATTATTACTGTTATTATTATTATTATTATTATTAGTAGTAGTAGTAGTATTAGTATTACTATTACTATTACTATTACTATTACTATTACTATTACTATTACTATTACTATTACTTTTACTTTTACTATTACTATTACTATTACTATTACTATTACTATTACTATTACTATTACTTTTACTTTTACTTTTACTTTTACTTTTACTATTGCTATTGCTATTGCTATTGCTATTGCTATTGCTATTGCTATTGCTATTGCTATTGCTATTGCTATTGCTATTGCTATTGCTATTACTATTATTATTACTATTACTATTTCTATTACTATTATTATTAGTATCATGAGGTGTAACCATCATCCAGCTCCCGTAACACAGTCGGTTAGAGAGTCGTACTTACAAGCAGTGCTGGCGTTAACCGCCGAGAGTGCTGAAGTAATGTGAAGGTCGGGGGTTCGAGCCCCCCCGAGAGCAGAGGAGTTGTCTTTAAATTCAATTACCGTAGTTAATAGAAATTTTTCCTTTTGAAGATGAATGCGGAAAATAGTGAGAGAGATTTGAACAGAGTTTTTAAACTTAATTATTTCGCCGATCCATTCCCAAGAATGGCTTTCTTTATTTTCTCGAGCTCATTGCTTGAAAACTGACCTAGAGCAAAGAGTTTTCTTTTATTTAATCTGAAGTAAAGTGAGCATGGTGCAGTGGTTGACGAGAAACAAGTTACGTTCAGTAGATATGATGCTAAATTTCGGGTCAAAATCTTGGCCTTTATCAGCTATTGTTGAAAACTGGATCGCTGGTCATCATGGTATATGGGCCACTATAGCATGCTCTACAAATTTAGTGAGCGTACGGACCTTTTGGTGCGTTTTCATTCTACTTTTAAGTGAGTTTTCTAGATATAGCGGGCTGTTTTAGCACTGAAAACATTTATTCCAGGCGAACTTGTTGGATAGGAGATGATTATTGCCAGCAAGGGACGTAGCATAGCGCTCCGTTCGTTATCTAGAATCCCAATGAGCGGTTATGGAATAATCGTTAAAAATAACTTTCACTAGACCTTGTTGTTCTGACTATTCAAGAGATCACCCGATATCATTTTGGACTACAAATGAAAAAAAAATCAGTTTGAAGGGATACTTTTTTGGGGAAGTTTCATTTTCACTTACAGATGTGAGAAACAACGTTTTTAATACTAAAGTTTTGCGTTGATATGTTTAAGGCCGTCTCCTATACAGCAGCCCATTGGGCCGTAGAAAAATTGATTTTCAAAGTGGTACCTAGTTTGTTATTGAAATTTTCTATGTGTGTTTTATATACACCGTGAATCCCTTAGCAGGTTACCAAGCTCCCGTAGCACAGTCGGTTAGAGCGTCGTACAGTGCTGGCGTGAACCGCCGAGGGTGCTGAAGTAATGCGAAGGTCTGGCAGTCCGGCACAGTTATCAAATTTGATAACCCCATGACGTCACAACATGGTGGCAATTCATAACTCGGTGAGTTTTCCGAGAACATCAACTTTGTTCGTCCAATGTTCGGTTGTGTTCGTGTTGTATACCCATAGTTCCAGGCGATTTACTCGAGAGGAAAACAAACTTCACGAGTGCACAAAATGGCGGCCGTTGGTTGAGTGATTGTGCAAGTTTTTGCTCGATGATTAGAGAAGACTGCCCAAAGATGACAGTTTATTTCAGGTATGTTTGTACTCTTTGCCGTCAATTTTAAGGCAGTTAGGCATTTTTGTGGAACACGTAGAAAATATGCCGTGTTCTTCAGTTATTTTTCTTTCGATTCATCGCTTACTCATCTAAGGGCACAAAAAATTGTATGAGGGCACTGTGTTTTTTTGATTTACTGTCTGATTCCGTTACTGACCGCCATGTTTAATTTCTTGTGCTTCTAGGGAATGAGTAGTGTCAAGTGGCAGAATTATGGATCTTCACTAACAGAAATAGCTTCTTTGTGTCGGTTTTGTGCAAAGCCGGCAAAAACTAAAACGAAATCAGGAAAGAGAAAGGAATTGTTCAGGAATGAATTCTTCTCTTATGGTGTGAAATTAGAAGAAAACGTTGACTCTGTACACCCGCATCTAGTGTGTAAGTAACTTTGCAATGTTTGGTTTTTGCATTACTTCACTTGTCAAAATTCTAGCACATAATTTTCTTACTCATGACAATAAGCCTGAGAAGAATAAGTAATATTGTTTTACATGTAGGTTGATTATCAAAAGCATCTGTACATTCATTCATTTTATTTAATGCACCACAAAAGAAAACAAAGGGAAAGAAAAGATCTTGTAGGACAGACATTTGGAAAATTAGTGCTACAGGGAAGATTTCTACTTCTCTTTGTATTCCTATTTGAAACCTTTCTTGTGTTTAACCGTCCATAAAAGCGGAATCAAATGTTGAATTTTAAGCCGCGCTGAGATGTTTTCGCACACAAGTAGCCGCCATATTGAAATGGAGATGGTTGCTATGATAACGTGTCATGTGAGCTTAAACTTAGTGTTTGATTGGCTAATAGTTTGTTTTGGTCCAGGTTATCAAATTTGATAACTGTGCCGGACTGTCTGGGGTTCGAGCCCCCCGGGAGCAGTGTTTTTTCTTTTTTTTCTTCTTCCTCTTAAATGAAACGTCTTCTTTTGTTAATGAGCATGGTGCAGTTGGTTGATAAAAAAAAAAAACAGTTATCTTCGTATGATGATGTACATATGATGCTAAATTTCAGATCATATCTTGGCCTGTTTATTCGTTAGATATAGTCAGCGAGGAATCAATGTTCTCAGAGTGTCAAGCCACGGTGACCTTGTCTATCTGCAGTCCCAACGAGTGGTTATGGAATAATTGGTAAAAAGAACTTTCGCTAGACCTGCCGTTCTGAATATTCAACAGATCACCAGCGATATCTTTTTGGACTGCAAATGAGCAAAATTCGGTTTGAAGGGATACTTTTCTTCGGAGTTCCATTTCCACTTACAACTTTGAGGAAGAACACTTTTGATATTAAAGTTTTGCTTTCATATGGTTAAGGCCGCCTCCTATACAGCAGTCCATTTAGCTGTAGAGTTAAAATCCCTATTTGTTATTAAAATGTTCTGTGTGTGTTAGTTATATACACCGCGAATCATTTAGCAGGTTACCAATCTCCCGTAGCACCGTCGGTTAGAGCGTCGTACTTATAAGCAGTGCTGGCGTGAATCGCCAAGGGTGCTGAAGTAATGCGAAGGTCGGGGGCTCGAGGCCCCCCGGGAGGAGAGGTTTTTTTTTTTTTTATCCTATTCATTTCAATAGAAACGTTTCCTTTTCAAGATGAATATGGAAAATGATGAGAGAGATTTAAACACATTTTTTTTTACTTTCTTTCTCGAGCCCCCGGGTTGAAACTGACCGTATAAACTAGGTATAGGGAAGGTAGATGTTAATCGCATTTGTAGAATGGGGAGGCGAGCATCTCATTAAGTTTCTGGCTGCTGTTGGCATCTAAAAAAGTCTGTGCTTATTTCTGTCATCTGTCATGGGTATCTTGAGGTGTCTTAATATCATCCAGCTCCCGTAGCACAGTCGGTTAGAACGTCGTACTTGTAAGCAGTGCTGGTTTTAACTTCCGAGGGTGCCGAAGTATTGCGAAGGCAAGGGGGTTCGAGTCCTCCCCCCACCCCCTACCCGGGAGCTTTTCTGATTTTTTTTCATCGCTTAATATGAAGCAATTTTGAAAGAAAACTAACTGGAATAATTTTTTTTACCGGTAAGTAAAGTCTCTCCAATTTCTTATATGTTTTTTTGCATTTCTCTAATTTTAAGACAAGGCCAAAAATGCTCGCGCTGCTGAGAAGTGTGGTTACGTTGCCGCTGTAGAATGGCTCGTCCGCACAATAATAGATGATTCATACGTATAGACGAAACCTGGGGAATTACATTAATAAATTTATATCTTTTTGCTCCAATTAAAATCATTGAAAAACCATTGAAGCTAGTGAGAACAGATTAAAAACTAAGAGAAAAGAGGTACTGCTGTTGGCATCTAAAAAAGCCTGTGTTTAGTTCTACCATCATCCAGCTCCCGTAGCACAGTCGGTTAGAGCGTCGTACTTATAAGCAGTGCTGGCGTTAATCGCCGAGGGTGCTGAAGTAATGCGAAGGTCGGGGGTTCGAGCCCCCCCGGGAGCATTTTTAAGTTTTTTTATCGCGCAATATGAAGCAATTTCGAAAGAAAAAACTAACTGGAATAAAATTTTGTTTAGCCGTAAGTTAAGTCTCTCCAGTTTCTTATTGTTTTTCGTTTTTGCATTTCTCCAATTAATCATAACCTTGAATTGAAAGGACCAGATTTGCCATATTAGTATTATTTTTTTTAAGATTCCTCGTTAAATATGAAAACAACCGAAGGTGGTCCCATCTAATCTTACCACACAATTTCGATATATGTCTTATTGTCCTTGACTTGCCCAGTTTTTGGTTTCGTTTGATTACACTCGCTTTCAGTGCTTCGTGCACAGGCGACATCTTTCGACCACCTCTCGACATGCTATGTAACCTGGCCTACGTGAAGAGTGTAATTACCAACCAGTTTTTCATGCGTGTGTACTGTTATTAATCATAAATTTCGTCATAACATTGTCAAAGTAGCTGAGGATCCACGAGGCGATAGCCGAGTGGATCCGTATACTACTTTGACAATGTTATGACGAAGTTCAACATAACATAACATAACATAACATGACTGACATGATATGATATGACATGATATGATATGACATGACATGATATGACATGACATGACATGACATGACATGACATGACATGACATGACATGACATGATATAAAATAACATAACAGATGCATGAAAAACTGACGACCATTCGTTTTTTACGATAACAAACTGTCAAATTGTCCGCTTTTGCTCCTTGCCGCATCGCATAAATTATAAGTTCATGCGTCTGTCCGCTTCTTGACGATAAAAATTAGCCAATGAGCGCGGGATAATTTGTCCAGTTATCGTGAAAAGCACAATAATAATGTACTTCTTTACGGTCGAACTCGACTTTTAGTGATGAAAGATGGATTATTTTCACATCAAACTAAGGCTAGGAGTATCAAGAAGTCATTCTGTGACAGATTGATTTACTATTTTAAATGTTCACATCCTTTGAATATCAAAAGCGGTAACGGCCCAATTGTACCGGAAGTGACTATTGAGAGCCGATATCGACTACACTCAAAGCTGGATCTGAAATAAAGCTTGTTTGTTAACTTTGTGTTTGATAAACCCTCTGGCAAAGTATAGAATCATAGGCGAATAACAAGAAGGGAGAAGATATTACTGTCTTAATTTAAAATCTCTTCGGGTAACACTCCTGCTTTGGAGTTTTTCATGTCTTTGTTTTCATCATCCTATATGACAAAACACTAGTCAGGACCAGTAGAACATCTCGAGACTTTCTTCTACATGCATATATTTCATTTGGCAACCGGAACAAGACAAAAATGTAGTTAGGTATGTTGGGGAAAAAAGGCAAAATGCTCCCGGGGGGGCTCGAACCCCCGACCTTCGCATTACTTCAGCACCCTCGGCGGTTCACGCCAGCACTGCTTATAAGTACGACGCTCTAACCGACTGTGCTACGGGAGCTGGATGATGGTTGCACTTCAAGACACTCATGCTAAATGACAGAAATAAACACAGACTTTTTTTTAGATTCCAGCAGCAGTAACTCTTTTCTCATACCTTTCATTTTGCTCCCACTACAATGGGTTTTCAATGATTTTGGATGAAAAGATATAAATTTATCAAAGTAGTTCTCAAGGTTTCGTTAAAATGGTACTACGACGAAAATCGCCAAGTTGTAAGAAAATTGTCGACTTAAGTATATTGTCTTGCCGTAACTAGGAATTTTTAGAAACATCACCTAGAGAGAATATTTTACTTGACACTATAGAAAGAATTTAAAAGTCTACTTATAAAGTTTACATGTCATTGTTTGAAGTAGATAGATAGATAGAATGAGTAAGAGAAATAATTTTATTTCTTCAACCATCTGTGGGTGGAATGGTAAGCCGCGATCGTCTAGTGGTTAGGACACTGCGTTGTGGCCGCAGTAACCCAGGTTCGAATCCTGGTCCCGGCACGTCTTTTTTCAACTCCTTTTATTTTTATTTTGCCAAGTTGTAAGAAAATTGTCAACTTAGGGATTTTTTCTTGCTGTAACTACGACTTTTTAGAAACATTACCAAAAGACATTATTTTACTTAAAGCTACAATAAGAATTTGAAGGTCTCCTTATAAAATCCATATTCCTTTGTTTGAAGTAAGAGAAATAGTTTTCTCTCTCTATAACCAGTTGTCGGTAGAATGGTAAGCCGCGATCGTCTAGTGGTTAGGACACTGCGTTGTGGCCGCAGTAACCCAGGTTCGAATCCTGGTCCCGGCATGTCTGTTTTCAACTCAATTTATTTTCATTTTGCCAAGTTATAAGGAATTGTCAACTTAGGTTTATTTTCTTGCTGTAACTACGAATTTTCAAAACATCGTAAAAAGACATTGTTTTACTTGAACCTATAGAAAGAATTTAAAGTTCTCCTTATAAAATCCAGATCCCATTGTTCGAAGTTAGATACTAAATTTCTCTCTCTAACCAGTCGACGGTAAAATGGTAAGCCGCGATCGTCTAGTGGTTAGGACACTGCGTTGTGGCCGCAGTAACCCAGGTTCGAATCCTGGTTCCGGCACGTCTTTTTTCAACTCCTTTTATTTTTATTTTGCCAAGTTGTAAGAAAATTGTCAACTTAGGGATTTTTTCTTGCTGTAACTACGACTTTTTAAAAACATTACCAAAAGACATTATTTTACTTAAAGCTACAATAAGGATTTAACGGTCTCCTTATAAAATCCATATATTCCTTTGTTTGAAGTCAGAGAAATAGTTTTCTCTCTCTAACCAGTTGTCGGTAGAATGGTAAGCCGCGATCGTCTAGTGGTTAGGACACTGCGTTGTGGCCGCAGTAACCCAGGTTCGAATCCTGGTCCCGGCTTGTCTTTTTTAAACTCCTTTCGTTTTAATTTGGCTAAGGTGTAAGAAAATTGTCAAATTCAGTATTTTTTCTGTGACTACTACTTTTCAGAAACATCACCAAGAGACATTAGGGAGTGTGCAATAATTATCAGGAGAAAGGCAGTAAAACGAGATGGGGAGGGGGGCACAATGTAAAATTACAGCCTTCGGGAGGGCTGGTAAATTTCTGGGAAAGTGGGGGAGGGGTGAAAATGAAAAAACTGACTTTAAGATTGAAATACCAAAGATATTTCACTAAAAGTTGTACTCATTACTTTCCGGACTGATTTAACAGAATATACGGTATATCACATAAAATAAAATGGAAGATACTGTCATTGCCAAGTGAAATGAACTTGATAAGTTTATCAAAATGACCCATTTTTATGTTGGTGTTACGTTTAAGAGGTTGATGATAAAAACTTTTCAACTAACTCTTTAGCTTCCCTAATGAAGCATTTAGAATTTAAGAGGTCTTCTAAACAAGCTTTATCAGTCATAACTTTTGGGCGATTTGGAGGGGGGTCAGAGCTAATTTGCCTTTGTTGAGAGAGGAGAAGGGGTCACCTATCACCTATCTTCCTCGTGCCATGTGGCACATAAGGCCTCAACACAATCCCGCCAACCATCTCTGTCAGCCACTGCCATTTGTACCTCACTCCAGTTCTTCCATCCCGCTTTTTCCCTTTCTCTCTCCGCCGTCCTTCTCCATGTTGTCCTTGGTCTTCCCCGTTTTCGCCGCTCCTCTGGGGCCCAGGTTAATGCAGTCCTGCAGTCATTTTGTAGTTCTTTTCTCATGATGTGGCCGATTAATTTCCATCTTCTCCTTCGCACGTCCTCACTGAGGTTTTCTATCTCAGCCATCAGGACCTCTTTGTTTGTAATTCTTTCCTGCCAGCGTATCTTAAATATCCGCCTAAGACATCTGCTTTGGAAGACATCGATTTTCTTTTCATCACATTTATTCATCTTCCACGTCTCGCAGCCATACATCAAGACTAGCTTTACTAGTGTTTTATAAAGCCTGACTTGGGTTCTTCGACTGATGCTGTGGCTGCTCCAGATCTTTTTCAATCTCATGAATACCCCTCTCGCTTTGAACACTCTGTTATGAATGTCTTCAGTACCTCCACCCTCTTTGGAAACTGTTGCTCCTAAGTACACAAATCTATCAACATCCTCTATTCCTTGCCCATTTACCTCCACCATATCGTTGTTCCGTGAATTTATTCGGAGCAGCTTACATTTGTCTACATTCACTTTCAGTCCTACCCTTCCTGCTTCATGTGCCAGCTTGTCCGTCTTAGTCTGAATGTGTTGTCTGGTCGATTACAAAAGGGCTATATCATCCGCAAAGTCGAGATCCTCGAGCTTTGTATTGAACTTCCATCATATTCCAGTATTCCCTTCTTGCAATGTATTTCTCATTACCCAGTCAACAACTAGCAGGAATAGTAAAGCTGACATGTTACAACCCTGTTTCACTCCCGTTTTGATCTTAAACCACTCTGCTGTACTCTGGCCATCCACTACTGCGCATGCAAAGTCATCATAGAGCGCTTTCACCATGCTGATTATCTTGGATGGTATGCCGTAGCTTTGCATAATCAACCATAGACTATCTCTATGGACTGAATCGAACGCTTTCTCGAAATCTATGAAGTTAATTTACAATGATGACTGCCACTCTATTAACTACTCGATGATATTTCTCAATATGAAGATTTGCTCAATAGTTCCCCTACCTCGTCGAAAACCTGCTTGTTCCTTTCTAAGCTTCGACTCTACACCGGTTCGTATCCTGTCAATCACAATTCTCCCCATGACCTTGCTGACAACTGGCAGCAGCGTAATTCCACGCCAGTTTTTTTCATTCTTTCAGATTTCCTTTTTTTGGCAGTTTGACAATCAATCCTTTCCTCCATTTTCTTGGTGTCTTCTCGTCTCTCCACACTATGTCTATGGTCTCCTTGATTTTAGTAGTAGCATAGTCAATGTCAGCTTTAAGTGGCTCCGCCTGTATGTTGTCTATTCCTGGTGCTTTTCCATTCTTCAGATGCCCTATTGCCTTCCTTACTTCAGCTCTGCTGGGTTCAGATGTATCAATTTTGTCTATTTCATCTCGCAGTTCTATCTCCATTTCACTTACTGGATTACTAGGGTTCTCTCTATTTAGTACTTCAGAGAAGTACAAAATAGAGAGAACCCTAGAGGGGGAGGGGGTATTGTGTAATAGTTTTATTTATTTATTTTATTTAGTTTTCCTTGCGAAGCTCATTTTTTGGCCTCCCTCCTGAAAATTATTGCACAGTCGCTTATTTTTCTTCGCACTCTAGAAAGAACATACAGCTTTTGCTATGAAATCCAGGATGCTAAGTTTGAAAAAAGAGACATAATTTTCTTCTCGCAACCAGCCAGCGTTAGAATAGAAAGCCGCGATCGTCTAGTGGTTAGGACACTGCGTTGTGGCCGCAGTAACCCAGGTTCGAATCCTGGTCCCGGCATGTCTTTTTTCAACTCCTTTTATTTCTATTTTGTCAAGTTGTGAGAAATTGTCAACTAAAATTTTCTTGTTGTAACTACGAATTTTCAGAAGCATCACAAAAAGACATTATTTTGCTTGAAACTATAGAAAGAACTGATTTAAAGGTCTCCTTATAAAATCCAGATCCCATTGTTCGAAGTAAGATACTAAATTTCTCTTTCTAGTCAGTCGACGGTGGAATAGTAAGCCGCGATCGTCTAGTGGTTAGGACACTGCGTTGTGGCCGCAGTAACCCACGTTCGAATCCTGGTCCCAGCTTGTCTTTTTTCAACTCCCGCTATTTTTATTTTGCCAAGTTGTTAGAAATTGTTAACTTGGGTATATTTTCTTGCTGTAACAACAAATTTTCAGAAACATCACCAAAAGACATTATTTTACTTCAAACTATAGAAAGAATTTAAAAGTCTCCTTATAAAATCCAGATTCCATTGTTTCAAGGAAGATAAAAATTAGAAATGACAAGTTTCCTTACAACATTGTTTGAAGAGGTATATTATGTCATTTCTGCAACTAGCAGTAGGTAGAGTATAGTAAGCCGCGATCGTCAAGTTGTTAGGACACTGCCTTTTGGCGGTAGTAACCTAGGTTCGACTACTGGTTTCGGCACTTTTTCAAGGCCTGTTTTCGTTGTAAAATACGAAAACGAAGGAAACGTTTAATTTCTAGGAGGCAGGGGGCTTGTGGGATGTTGAACTGTTATTAAAGGTTGCATGACTCCCCAGCCATTAAATTTTTTCCCATGACCCCCCCCCCCCCCATAAAGTTAAATTTTTTCTGTGATCCCGCCTTTCCCCAAACCAAAAAACTTCGTCCATTAAACCAGCTGTACATACTGTACAGTAACACAGTATCTTTTTAGCTCATTCATGCGCGCGCAGCGCTTTTCAATGAATGAGTATCGTGAGGGACCAATGTCGACGGAAGTTGTGGTCCGTAGACAGAAATCTGTGGACGGAAGTCTGTGGACGGAAATCTGTGGACGGAAATTGTGGACGGTAGACGGAAGTCAAAGTATCCTCACCACCCCACCTTGCTTCGGCTTAACAAAAGTCTAAATAAACTTCCGATGTCGCTGCAATAAGCAACTGCAAACATTAAACAACGTGTGTATGCTGTAATAAATAAATTTTAACATCAGGTCAGAATGTCGCAACCTCTGAAAATCGCCCTATGCTTGAGAAGCCGAAAATGTTCGCGCCTAGGGGACCCTGAACGGTATTTTTCTTCCTACAACCATCGCGAAAACATGAAGATCGGAGCGCTTTAGAAGTTTTGACGACAACTCACAGATTTAAAGCAGCTTCTCGGACTTTAGAAACAACAATGGTAATGTAAATCATTACTTGAAGTTGATTTAAACTTTTGGAACGATTGGTAAAGCCACGGGCGTTAAAATGACTCCAAAAGCGGTCGGCAATAACTAAAGCTTTCGCTTTGGCATGAAGAATTAATTTGAACACTGCTCGTGCAGTGTGACACGTCTACGAAATTTTCAACATTTTTTCGCTTTTAAATAGGTTTCTTCGCCTCAGCTTGAATGAAACTTTACTGCTATTGACTTCCTTTTGCATTTCTTTCATTTGGTTCCCTGTATTTTGGAATTTTTGGTTTTTAAAGTGAACAGTACTTGCACACTGGATTTCTGCATATTTAATTTACGGCGACCTCCAGGCGCTTTGTTCACTTATAGATTATTCGCTTCGTACAAATATTTTTGGGAGTCTTATTCAGTTACTACAGAACTGCCAAGAAAAGAACTGAATGGGCGCTAATTTAACACACTTGAAATACGACTGAAATACAACATAATTGGCTTGTTTTTGACGTCTTTTTGATTTACACCTTTTGCCCTTCATTACCAGGAAATAAATATTAATTAGTGTAAAAAAATCAGTCATTACAATGAATGTGTAATCATTGAAGAGAAATAAACAAACGTTTTAATTTTTGCGTGATCAATTAGGAGTTTTACATAGAGAAGAACATTCATTAAGGCCCATGTATTGGTTCAATGTAATGGAAATAACAAACTTTTAAGAGAATAAACAAACATTTGCTCCAACTTAATGTTCATGAACGAGAAAAAAATTTCATTAACAACAAAGGTTCAGTGTAATATGTATTTAATACTGTAATGAAACAAGCTTGTTCTTCATCCCTCAATATGCTCTACGTTTAGACATCGTGGTATGTAGGTTTGCATAAACCTAAACCACTGAGCACATTTTGCAACTGTTATTGTGTTCGTATTTCTTCTCCCTACTCTCAAAAGAATTTGTTGACGGTACTCTCCCAGAGGAATCCCCTGCCGTCTTGCCTCTTCCCGATCATTTAGTTGTTGCTGTACTGCGGTTCACCCCTAACATGTCTGCCACCAAAAGGTAGTCTTCACGAGGATCTTCAAACGCCCTCGCTATCCTTTCACGATGCTCGTTTGGGATACGGTTACGTCGCACTCGGCACTCCATTCCTGCTTCACGAGTTTGTACAGTTTCGGGTCCTATATAAACGTCTTTTGAAATCCAGTGGGAAATCGGAGAGAAAAATGCTCAACAAAAGCTCTTTTGTTTTTGATTTTTTCCCCGCAATCGAACATCAACCCTATGGAAATGAATTTTCATTCGCCCTAAAAAATGTTGTTTTCGATAAAACACTATTTAAATTGGCGTTAATGAATCTTCTTCTCGATGCAAAAAGCCTTAATGAGTATTGCACAAATTGAAATGTTTGGTTTCTTAGCTTAACTGATTATACATTAATCTTATTGACCACAGGTTTAGCGCTAATGAACATTTATTCCCTGCTAATGAAAGGCAAAAGGTGTAGAACTTTAACTTTTTTCTCGCAGCGCAGTATAAATATTTCGTCACACGGCGAAGAAATTAATTGATTTCTTGTTTTCAGATTGATTTTTTACGTGAGTTGTTCGCTTTTATTTTCTGTTGTTTTATCAATGTTAGCCGATATAGTGCACGAATGGAAATTCTGTTGTATTTGGTTTTGTCAATAATTAACTCATTTTTTTCCAATTTTCTCAACCTACGCTTTTAGGCTGGCCTAAATCTACATATTATTTAACAGCATAATAGTCCTTTAACTAGATATCTTTAATATTTCACCACGAACATCATAAATTAGAGTTTTAGACATCATCATATTTTGTTACTCTTAAGCAACCTATTGCCCTTGACAGAACTTTAGGGAGACTGACTGCCAGCCCTGGGTTGGTGGGAGGCGCAGTGGCCTCATGGTTAGTATGCTTGTCACTGGATAAAGCAGTCTAGGTGCGAGCCCTGACCGGGGACACTGTGTTGTGTTCTTGAGAAATACACTTTTCTCTCACAGTGCCTCCTTTCACCTAGGTGTATGT
The DNA here is from genome assembly GCA_019787425.1 of Platygyra sinensis. NCBI lineage: Eukaryota > Metazoa > Cnidaria > Anthozoa > Scleractinia > Merulinidae > Platygyra > Platygyra sinensis. Next base: position 4,816 of record JAHPZR010018530.1, on the reverse strand, counting down.
ATAAATTGTCACGGGTGAACTTAACGCTGGGGGTAACCCAGCAATGATCTAGCATCTCATCCAGGGGAGAGTAGAAATTTCCTAGTTGCTTCATGCTACAGAAACTGCGATAAGCTCTGACCTGTTAGGCCCCTTGGCTCATATGCAGACCTTTACCATTACTGGGATGGTTCAGATACAAAATGTGGACTATGACTGATCAGTGGTTTCCAAATTAAAGGTAACCATCGACCAATCATAGCTCACATCGTTTACCCAGAACTCCTAGTGCCAAAGGATGACTTTTAATCTTCCCTAACTTAACGTAAACAGCAATTAGTTCTGAGATGATTTGTGAGGTTTTGGTGTTCGTGGAAATGGATCACCAATGTGTGATCCCACATAATGCTTATCCCTGCAACAAAGAGGACTGTCTGATTTCCAATCCCAACGAGGAATGGATATTTTCCCAAGAGTAATTAACAATTATTCACCGACACTGAGGTGAATATTATTGTATTAGTATATACCACACAAGCTGAACAACTAGCAGCCAAAAGGGTAACTTTACTTGTGACAATGTACCGACAAAAGCCATTTTGTTTTTCTTCGGCTGCTCCGAGGTAAATAGTACTTGGCTAATCACCTCCAAGCTAGCCAATCAACGCGCGCAAAAAGTACTATTCACTTGTGTGGTATATACTAATGATATCTATTTGAACTTCATTCCTGCTGTTTCATACGGGTTCAACTGTACCAATATTTCATAACCAAACAGCAGAATGCACATTAGTCATTACATGAATGAGCTGGCTCTAAGAGCCCTTTGATTGGCATTATTAAGGTATTACAATTCAGAACTACAGGTTGGATCTCTCACTTTTAGCTCTACTATAACTTCAGCAAAAAGGAAATGTACCAGCTCGCTCTGAATCCGTTGAAGAATTAAAATAAAGACTGAAAAATCAATATCTGATCTTCTGGTTATGGCTCTTTCCGAACGTGTTGTGGCTGGCCTCTCAACTTCTTCGTCATGAAGGCAAGAATGACATCACTCGATTGATCTCTATCACCAGAATTAATGTAATCATTTTAATTCTCCTCATCACTCTTGCTTTCGCTTCGAACGTTGTAGTCTTTATTGGTATCGTCGTTATCACTTTGTAGCAAAGGTCACGTCCACTTTCAGTACTTTGAGCTTCGTCTCTTTCTCTCAATCTTGTTTGTAACAGATCAGTTCACTCAATACGATGTTTTACAATCAAAAGAGACTACCTTTCTAGGTACGGAGGGTTGTTCGAAAACAGTAAGTGAGTTTTCTATGCCAGGATATCAGTTGAAGCCCAGTGATGGAAGAAGATTGAAATTCTTCATCAAAGAGCACAGACGTATGTTTGACAAGTTGATTGGCATGGTCAAAGCTCTTCCAGGCCAATAGGCTTACCTTCAAGCAAGGAGAAAAATTTGCTCACGATTTCAATGAAGAGCCGGATCAAAAGCATTGAGGCTAAGCTGCTGAAGGTGAGGCAGGATATGGAAACGCTGGAAGAAAACAGGAAAGGTTTCCACACCATATATAAGGGCATACATAAAGAACATATCAGCAAGAGGCGAAAAAAGAAAGAAAATAGAAGAAAACAGAAGAAAATCAAATGAAAAGAAGAAGAACCGGTATGAAAATAATGTATGGTGTCTGTGTTGAAAACCCGCTAGGCAATGATCTTGCAGAATCTCTTTTGTAGTCCCTGGCCATCCTCGATGAGTGCGTCAACTTCGAAGATGTTGTAGAATTACTGTTGAGACGAGATGCGCCATATATTGCACAGCTGTTGCAATCAAACCACTTCAGCAATGTGGCAGGAAGCAGAATAATCACAAACCACGAGCCTGAGGTTACAGATGATGTGCACTGCTTCCTGTATCCTGAAGAGCCTAGTATGCTCTGCCTGAAAAGTACGAAAGCGACTCCCACAGCAGCACAAGCGACGAGGAAGGGCTTGAAGAAGATTAGCAGGGAGAATCAATGTTTTAACAGTAACTCTACTTCTTCAAGATACTTTACAGACCTTTAGCAGCTAGTAGGTAGCTTTGGCTATTCTGGTTGAACAACTGCTATGCTAACTATATTGTATTTGATAAACTTAAGGACGTTCGCGCCCAAAAACTTCCCACGTACAGATTTTTTTAAAACTTTGACGGCAGGTAGAAAATGATAAGATTGGATGAAAAACGTAAAAAAAATCGGGGGTTACCGAACTCGTTTTGAAGATAAGGCGCATCACAGATCATAGCATTTCTAGGATTTCCAGCCACTTAGGCGATTCTGGCCGGATTCATTACTATCGGCATATATTTAAGTTGAAGAATCATATCTAAGTTATGTGTGTTTAACAAAGCATATATAGGCCTATTTGATAGATCTTTGCTACAAATGCCATTAAATCAGCTAGAATTAGCCTTAAAAAATACAACTTCTAAGTTACGCACACCTGTATCCATGTACCAATTCGACCCTATTTAAACAGTATATGAGAAATAATTAAAACTTCCCACGTACAGATTTTTTTTGTTTTTTAGTATCATGGAGAGAATCAGGAAAGGAAGTGATCTGCCGAAAAAAAGGTGGGGGTCACCGAGCATCCAACAAAAATATTCGCACACAAAGTTAACGCAAAGGTCATCAGTTCTATATTTTGTTGAGTTTTCGACTCGGTGCGCGCGCTTGAAAATGACGTGGCACTTGATTGACCAATGAATAGCGTGCGCACTAGAGATGTGCAGTAGCAATGGGCGCGAACGTCTTTAAAGAGAAAATTGGGAAACTGAAAAAGATTCAAAAATCTAACAACACAGAGATGTCCCCACAGAGATGAAAATTAAGTAAATATAACGAAAGAAACCCTTTCTTGTTTGTTAAGTTCCGTAGCTTTAAAATTGTAGTCTGTAGCCGTGGAAACGTTATTAAAAGCAAAATGAACGCCTCTAATAGATTTAAAAGCTTTCCTTGCTGTTTCTGTGGGGATATACTTTTAAGAATAGTAAAATATATATTGCATCTTAAAGTATTACTAAAATATCATACTTGACCCAACCCCCCTTTTCCTTATTTTGTTTAGATGACCCCCGCAAATCTTACCCGGCAGACCCCAGTCATGTGTGATATAAGAAGTGAAGCTTTACTTTGATAAATTCATATCTTTTTATTCAAAATCATTGAAAAGCCATTGTAGTGGAAACAAAACGGAAACTAAGAGAAAAGAGGTACTGCTATTGGCATATTAAAAAAAATCTAGGTGTTTATTTCTGTCATCACTCATGAGTATCATGAGGTATAACCATCAAGCAGTACTGGCATGAAATGCCGAGGGTGCTAAAGTAATGCGAAGGTCGGGAGTTCGGTGGTTTTTCTTGTTATTTAGTCTTAAAGAAAAGTCTCAGTCTACTGATTAATTTAATGAGGACAGTGTAGTTGGTTAACGAGAAACAAGTTACATTCAACAGCAGTAGTTTTTCTTTTTATTTAAACTTAAAGGAAAGTGACCATGGTGTAGTTGGTTAAGGAGAACTAGGTTACGTTCAGTAGATATGATGCTAAATTTCAGATCAAATTTAGCCCTTTATCAGTTTCCATTAAAAACTGCATCTTTGGTTATTGTGGTATATGGGCATTATAGCATGCTCTAAAAATTTGGTGAGCGTACGAATAACCTTTAAATTTTGGCGCGTTTTTATTCTAATTTTAAGTTGAGTTTTCTAAATATAGCGGGCTCTTTAAGTAAAACATTTATTCTAGTCGCACTTATTGGATAGGACATGATTATAACCAACGGGGCGCGTAGCGTGGCGCTTCGCTGGCTGCCTACAATCCCAACACGCGCTTATGGAATAATTACAAAAAATTACTTTCGCTAGACCTGCCGTTGTGAATATTCAAGAGATCACCCGATAACTTTTTTGGACTAAAAATGAAAAATAAAATCGGTTTCAAGGGACATTTTACGCGGAAGTTCCATTTTCACATACAGTTGCGAGAAAGGACATTTTTGATATTAAAGTTTTGGTTTCACATGTTTAAGGTCGTCTCCTATACATCAGTCTATTTGGCTGTAGGCTTAAAATTTATTTTTAAAGTGGTACCTATTTGTTATTTAAATATTCTACTATGTGTTTTATATACTCTGCGAGCCCCTTAGCGGATTAACAAGCTCCCGTAGCACAGTCGGTTAGAGCGTCGTACTTATAAGCAGTGCTGGCGTGAACCGCGGAGGGTGCTAAAGTAATGCGAAGGTCGGGGGTTCGAGCCCCCCGGGAGCAGAGGTTTTCCTTTTTTATTTATTTTTTCAATAGAAAAGATGTTTTTTTTCAAGATGAATATGGTAAACAGTCAGAGATTTAAACAATTTTTTTCAATTTAATTATTTCTCCGATCCATTCCAAGAAAAGGCTTTTTTATTTTCTCGAGCTCACTGTTTGAAAACTGAAAGTGTAAATTTGTTGGAGGGAAAGTAGATATTAATCGCATTTTTAAAATGCAGAGGCGATCATTCATTAGTCTTTAGCTAATATATGAAAAGAGATCAGTTGCTGAAATTACAGTAGAACCTCCAGAACCTATCACTTCCATTTATCGGTAAAAAGATTTGTCCAAAACATGTTTATATACAACGTGGCCGCTGTAGAATGGTTCGTGTGCACAAGAATATATGATTCATAAGTATAGACGAAACCTGGGGAGTTACTTTGATAAATTGATATCTTTTTTTTCAAAATCATTGAAAATCCATTGGGGAACAAAATGAAAACTAAGAGAAAACAGGTACTGCTGGTGGCATATTAA
>JAHPZR010018528.1:2500-7500 GCA_019787425.1 Platygyra sinensis | reverse complement strand
AGCACAAGGACGTTTTAATATGCCAACAGAAGTATCTCTTTTCTCTTGGTTTTTATTTTGTTCCCACTACAATGGTTTTTCAAAGATTTTGAATAAAAAGTTATAAATTTATTAAAGTAATTCCCCAGGTTTCGTCTATACTTATGAATCATCTATTATTGTGCAGACGAACCATTCTACAGCAGCCATCTTCATTGTAAAAATCTTTGAGACAAATTTGCAGATAAATAGAGGTAGTCGGCAGTGGAGGTTCTACTGTATTTTAATTCAAAGGCGGCATCATATCATGTACCATTCATGATCAAGAAGTGTGCTGAAGGGCACTGCCAACCGTGTCATAGTCTGAAACATAGAAACCATTATCTTTCTTCGTAATAGGTCTTGGCATCCTGCACTACACGGCATCTTAATTCCCAAACAAAGTCATTCTCTCTTAGTCATATCATCTCAAATTAACAATGGCAGCTTAATAACCGTGATTATAGGGTCCAGAAACGTAAATTAAATAGATTAAACAATGATCACTTCACAAAATAAAACTTAGGATGACAAGATCATGAACCGCATTTCGGTGTACTCGTGCCACGACCACTACATGACGTATAAGGACTTACAACGTCACTGTGGTTGGACACTCAGAGAGCATAGCGTCCAAGGGTTACATTACAAACCTGAAACCTTATATTTTATCAAGTCTAGAGGATTGTCTATCTCATGAACCTATTATATAATTTTTACCCCTTGCTCCTCATTGATATTAAAAAATTAAACAGATGTATATGCTTGCGGGGGACCTCTGCACCACATGACGAATGTTTATCCGTTTAGAAGAAATTTCTCTCTCTGTGTGGAGAAAATATGGCTCGTTTAAATTTCAACTAACCAGGGTCCCGGTATCTTCTGAGACGCCCAAAAACGGATTTACGCCTTCCCTGCAGATTCTGTTAGTGGAAGCTTTTCGTCTATCGACCTGACACATTTTTAGCTGTTAAATCTCTTTTGTTATTTTTTTTACTTAGTCCTAAGCTAAGTTATAAAATAATACTCTGATCAGAATTTCTGGACTTCATCCAGGGCGACAGAGAGGGAGAGAGCTGCAAGACTGATACATCAAATACAAAAACGAATTTGTTATTCGGTCTGAGTCTCCCTTTCAGGATTATCTGAGGCAACTGATCTCGTTTCATACATTAGCTAAAAGAACTTAATCAGATGATCGCCTCTACAATGTACAAATGCGATTAACATCTACCTCCCCTATACATAATTTATACGGTCAGTTTAGAAGCAGTGAGCTCGAGAAAATAGAAAAGCCATTCTTGAGAATAGATCGGCGAAATAATTAAGTTAAAAAAAACTGTGTTTAAATCTCTCTCACTATTTTCCATATTCATCTTGAAAAGCCGGAAACGTTTGTATTGAAATGAATAAATGAAAAAAAAAAAATTAAAAAACGCTGCTCCCGGGGGGGCTCGAACCCCCGACCTTCGCATTACTTCAGCACCCTCGGCGGTTCACGCCAGCACTGCTTATAAGTACGACGCTCTAACCGACTGTGCTACGGGAGCTTGGCAGCCTGCTAAGGGATTCGCGGTGTATATAAAACACATATAGAACATTTTAATAACAAATAGGTACCACTTTAAAAACTTTAATATCAAAAATGTTCTTTCTCAAAGTTGTAAGTGAAAATGGAACTTCCGCAAAAAAAGTATTTTTCTCATTTGACCAACCAGAGTGACAGTTTTGTGAGTTGCCCGAAAACTGAATTACGCCTTCATTCAGATTCCCCGAGATAACGCTATTCTTCCGTCGATCTAACATACAAAGCCGTTAAATTTATTTTACTATTCTTTTCACTTAAGTGTAAGATGAGTTATAAAAATAATTTTCTGAACGTAATTTCTGGACTTCATCCAAGACGAGAGAGAGTTGCAAGACTGATACATCAAACACAAAAGCGGGATTTATTTCTTGGTCCGAGTTCTTATAGGCTCCTGATCTGGTGTTTTTGAAATACGGCATGGGATTATCCGGGCCAACTGATCTCAGCTAAAAACAATTAATGAGATGATCACCTCTACATTCTACAAATGGGATTAACATCTACCTCCCCCATACCTAATTTATACGGTCAGTTTTCAAGCGGTAGCCCTTCGTCAGAGCGAATCGAGGAATTGTGGGTTGTATGTGGTTTATATACAGAAATATGGAGCTACGCCATTGGTTGGTGCCTGGCAACGTGAAAAACAACAGAATAAATTAGTTGAATGAAAAGCGTTCGTTGATACCGTGAGGATTAAGAGTGCCGATTTGAAAAATATAGTTTTGTTCTAGAGATTTGTGGCTTTCTGTGCTTCCTTGATGCAGGGAGAGGCTGCAGACTGCCATATGTTGCTTGGAATGATTCCGCAGATTTAAGTGTCTAGAAATCGGTTTAGATGCGTTTTTGTCGTCTTTCTCAACGCCGCGAAGATGTTCCCGGAATCGGTCGCCTAGTCGTCCACCTGTTTCGCCGATATATAACTTTTTGCAAAGAGTGCAAGTTATACAGTAAATGACATTGACTGAGTCTGATTTGAAGATAGATGATGTTTACTACCAACGAGTTGCGTAGCGTAGCGTAGCACAGTCGGTTAGAGCGTCGTACTTGTACTGAGGGTGCTGAAGTAATGCGAAGGTCGGGGGTTCGAGCCCCCCTCCCCCCAAGGAGCAGAAGTTTTCTTTTATTTATTTCAATAGAAACGTTTCCAGCTTTCCAAGATGAATATGGAAAATAGAACGAGAGATTTGAACAAATTTTTTAAACTTAACTCGGAAAATTATTTTTATAACTCATCTTACACTTCAGTGAAAAGAATAGTAAAATAAATTTAACGGCTTTATATGTTAGATCGACGGAAGAATAGCGTTATCTCGGGGAATCTGAATGAAGGCGTAATTCACTGAGTTTTCGGGCACTCACAAAACTGTCACTCTGGTTGCTCAAATGAGAAAAATACTTTTTTTGCGGAAGTTCCATTTTCACTTACAACTTTGAGAAAGAGCATTTTTGATATTAAAGTTTTTAAAGTGGTAGCTATTTGTTATTAAAATGTTCTATGCGTGTTTTATATACACCGCGAATCCCTTAGCAGGTCACCAAGCTCCCGTAGCACAGTCGGTTAGAGCGTCGTGCTTATAAGCAGTGCTGGCGTGAACCGCCGAGGGTGCTGAAGTAATGCGAAGGTTGAGGGTTCGAGCCCCCCCGGGAGCAGAGGTTTTTGTATTTATTTCAATAGAAACGTTTGCGGCTTTTCAAGATGAATATGGAAAATAGAACGTGAGATTAGAACATTTTTTTTAAACTTAACTCTGATTTTGCCGATCCATTCCCAATAATGGCTGTTTTTTATTTTCTCGAGCTCACTGCTTGAAAACTGACCGTATAAATTAGGTATGGGGGAGGTAGATGTTAATCCCATTTGTAGAATGTAGAGGTGATCATCTCATTAATTGTTTTTAGCTGAGATCAGTTGGCCCGGATAATCCCATGCCGTATTTCAAAAACACCAGATCAGGAGCCTATAAGAACTCGGACCAAGAAATAAATCCCGCTTTTGTGTTTGATGTATCAGTCTTGCAACTCTCTCTCGTCTTGGATGAAGTCCAGAAATTACGTTCAGAAAATTATTTTTATAACTCATCTTACACTTAAGTGAAAAGAATAGTAAAATAAATTTAACGGCTTTGTATGTTAGATCGACGGAAGAATAGCGTTATCTCGGGGAATCTGAATGAAGGCGTAATTCAGTTTTCGGGCAACTCACAAAACTGTCACTCTGGTTGGTCAAATGAGAAAAATACTTTTTTTGCGGAAGTTCCATTTTCACTTACAACTTTGAGAAAGAACATTTTTGATATTAAAGTTTTTAAAGTGGTACCTATTTGTTATTAAAATGTTCTATATGTGTTTTATATACACCGCGAATCCCTTAGCAGGCTGCCAAGCTCCCGTAGCACAGTCGGTTAGAGCGTCGTACTTATAAGCAGTGCTGGCGTGAACCGCCGAGGGTGCTGAAGTAATGCGAAGGTCGGGGGTTCGAGCCCCCCCGGGAGCAGCGTTTTTTAATTTTTTTTTTTTCATTTATTCATTTCAATACAAACGTTTCCGGCTTTTCAAGATGAATATGGAAAATAGTGAGAGAGATTTAAACACAGTTTTTTTTAACTTAATTATTTCGCCGATCTATTCTCAAGAATGGCTTTTCTATTTTCTCGAGCTCACTGCTTCTAAACTGACCGTATAAATTATGTATAGGGGAGGTAGATGTTAATCGCATTTGTACATTGTAGAGGCGATCATCTGATTAAGTTCTTTTAGCTAATGTATGAAACGAGATCAGTTGCCTCAGATAATCCTGAAAGGGAGACTCAGACCGAATAACAAATTCGTTTTTGTATTTGATGTATCAGTCTTGCAGCTCTCTCCCTCTCTGTCGCCCTGGATGAAGTCCAGAAATTCTGATCAGAGTATTATTTTATAACTTAGCTTAGGACTAAGTAAAAAAAATAACAAAAGAGATTTAACAGCTAAAAATGTGTCAGGTCGATAGACGAAAAGCTTCCACTAACAGAATCTGCAGGGAAGGCGTAAATCCGTTTTTGGGCGTCTCAGAAGATACCGGGACCCTGGTTAGTTGAAATTTAAACGAGCCATATTTTCTCCACACAGAGAGAGAAATTTCTTCTAAACGGATAAACATTCGTCATGTGGTGCAGAGGTCCCCCGCAAGCATATACATCTGTTTAATTTTTTAATATCAATGAGGAGCAAGGGGTAAAAATTATATAATAGGTTCATGAGATAGACAATCCTCTAGACTTGATAAAATATAAGGTTTCAGGTTTGTAATGTAACCCTTGGACGCTATGCTCTCTGAGTGTCCAACCACAGTGACGTTGTAAGTCCTTATACGTCATGTAGTGGTCGTGGCACGAGTACACCGAAATGCGGTTCA
>JAHPZR010018526.1:17500-22138 GCA_019787425.1 Platygyra sinensis | reverse complement strand
CGAAAACGAAGCTTTTCGAAAACGCTCTTGAAAACGGAGGAATTTGAAAACGGAACTTTGCGTTTTAGTGTGGACGAAAACATTTGAAAACGGAGCTTTCCGAAAACGACGACGTCACGATAATCAGGTGATTTGTCTGCCCGAGTCTTCCTCAAACACAAATCCAAAATGGCGACTGAAATGATTTAAAAGATCGATGGCGGGAACAATAAAGCGGTTAGCCACATGGGTTCAACTAAAACCTTGCTACGGTGTATGCGCATGCTCACAGGTGCACTCAAGCGTTTCTGCCGCCTGTGATTGGAGCGTTTTCAAATTTCTCCGGCGTAGTGTGGACGCCGTTTTCTAGTGTGGAACGGCGAAAAACATTTGATGTGTTTTCAGAATGAAACCTCCGTTTTCAAATTCCTCCAGCGTAGTGTGGACGAAAAACATTTGATGCGTTTTCAGAGTGAAACTTCCGTTTTCAGATTTCTCCGGCGTAGTGTGGACGGGGCCAGAGTACCTCCAACAGTTGCGAGTTATTTGATCAGACACAAACGCTTGACTTGCACATACCACTTTCGATCTGGGTATCAATCTGACAGTTTGCCTCGACTGTTTTATTTCAGTTACCGTTTCTTTGAATAGCAGAGGAGAGACGTGCAAGATAGGTTCCTTTAAGGCGTGAGAGACCGTTTGAAACTACATCTGTTACAAGGACAGGTAGGTACATCTATCAAGATTTACGACGGGCGTATTTCCATTAAATCAATCTTTATGTAGGAATGACTTTCGATCTTCAGACACCGTATAAAATCCACTGCACGTTTTCCCAGTACAAAATGAGTAATTTTACTTCAATGCTGACCATAACTTTACCTTTCATGTAATCGACTGGTTAAGAATTTCTAGTCCATATTGCAAGAATCCGTTGTCTTCGTGTTACTCAATGTTGAATGAACAGAATAACAATTCCGCGAAATTGTCCTGACGTAAGAGCAAGCTCGGCTTAAATTATCTGATTCTTGGAATCGCACGTCGCTTTGATAAAGCAGCCGGTGACGCCTTGCAGACATTATTGCTGTCTCGGATGACGTTTTATACTATAAGTATTGTATTTGTGTTTGGTTTTCAAGGTTGAATTATTTTACTTTCTCGAAGATATTAGCTAATTTGTAGCTACCTACAGATTGCGAGGATAAATAAAGCCCATGCATGTATGTGTGTACACCGAAAGTTTGAATTGTTTGCTTGTCATTTTTACACACTGTGATATTTGTTACTGTATATAATTGAAACGCAACACTTACTCCTAAAGTAAAACGTTTCTGAATGAAAACTTCCTCACTTAGATAAGAACTTATCAAATGAGGATGGGGAAAATCCACTTCGGGAAATATCACCTTTAAAATAACACATTTGCCCGAGCAAAATGCCAGTTGGTTCTTGTTTCATAAGTTCTAAATTTTCCCAACTTTCAGGTGCATTGACTGTCATGGCAAAGTTCTTGCGTAGGTTTTTTCAATTTCCTAAAACCACCCTACATAGTTCTTCTGGGTGACGTTGGCCACTGCAAGTCTACTATTCTAGAGAAACTGCAGGAGTAGAAGCAGGAGTTCAGATGCGAACGAGAGTTTCACGAAGACCTCGACAGTTTGTGGGTCCCTGACGGCAGGCCTTATCGTATCCGACACACCCGCAGCAACGCTTTGAAAGATAAGCTGGAACACAATACTAAGATAGCTGGGGCACTGAATTTCAGACCAGTCTCAAGATATTCATTGTTGTCAAGGCTGAAACTCGTATTGATAATGTGGGTCGACAATGTTCGCAAGTATGCAGATCGTTTTCTGGAAACTCCCATGGACAGTGGTGGGAGTTCTTGTCACGCACATGGATATGGTCGACTGGACGGAGAAGGAATTATACCGCGAATAGAAGATGAGTTGGTATCGACACGGTTGTCTTTTCCAGATCAGTACGAAGCGCGAGGAACTCCTGGAAAGCATACTTAAGACTTGCAAGGAAGAATATAACCTGACAGTGAACAGCGAAAACTTTTTAAGCTGTTTAAAATCACACAACAACAAAGGAAGATTCTACAGTCCACCAGCGACGAAGTTAAGAACTTTTCAGACAAAAAGAAGGCATTTGATGAGGCAAGAAAAGCTTTCAGTGGCAAGGACCTGGTTGACCTTGTATTTGAGTTCCAGGCATATATGACAGATGAAATTGTCGAAGCCCAGAAGAGGGATGTCTGAGAAGAACAAGTTTACTTTTGTGGCGATGGTGCAGCGAATGAGGCTGGGCACGTTGCCAACATGGTAAATCAACTCCGCATGGTGCTGTACGATATCAGAACAGAATGTCTTGGATACCAGAGCGAGCATGGTGTGTCTGAATTGCGAAAATGTCCGTACTGCAGTACAATTTGGACCAAAGTGGAAGGATGCGAAGGTGATACAACCTGCGGAAGTAGACCATCAACTGTCAACGACTTCAGAGATTCAGCATACTCGGTTCTTGGAACCTTCTCGTTTAGATGGCTTGGTAATGGCAACCTTGAAATCACCAAGAGTGGTGGTAAGACCGTGAAAAGCGAGATGAATTCTTCATCAGGTATTGGATGTGGAAGGACAATCAACTGGAAAGAGATGGCAACAGTTTCGGTCCCCTCTGAATTCAGCGAAACGGTGAAGGTCGGAACAAGTGATATCAAGGTCCTTCCACCAACTGCATCGGGGTTCAACAGACAGCTGTCTGACAAGATAGGTGCAGCACAAAGAGATCGCATCTACCGGAAAGACCATTTCCAGTGGCGGATCCAGACCTTGCAAGACCATCTCCAACCTCGTTCCCAGGGTCTCACATCTTCACCGCCCCCAGTGGCGGATCCAGACCTTGAGCTAAGGGGAGGGTTCGGTTCTGTTTTGCTTGCCCTGCTGGTTGTTCTTTTTTCTGTGATTTTTGTCTTTTTTTACCCACAATAGGGCGGAGGGCGCCCCCCCCCCCCCCGGGCCCCTCCCCTAGATCCGTCATTGATCTCCGTTTCAAGGAAATCAGAGCATATAGTATGAGCGCTGTGACATGTTCAATGGATCCTCTGCCTTCTTGAAATACTCGGTAACGAACTTCTCGATTTAATTAATTTAATGCAATAAGTAATATCTAATTAATGAACTATACAACTGAACATGTTTAAGGTGGTTCTATATAGTTTATAAACTAATTTGTGCAGTGTTAGAAATTTAGTTTAGTTACCAGTATTTCCATACGATTTAATGTAATAAGTAAGATCTAATTTATGAACAATACAATTGAACACGTTTAAGGTGGTTTTATATAGTTTGTAAACTAATTTGTGCAGTGCGGTTAAAAATTTATGAAGTCGTGTAGCTCTCTCTAACCACAGAGGCCAATACCCTTTAATTGTTGGACAAAACTGTATGTAGCTTTAGCATCACATTCAGTAATAGAGTGTCGCAAGGTGACGTCATCAAATTCTCAACTCTAAACTAAAGAGCCACTAAAGGTTTTATCCTCATCAGACATAAGAAGCACTAAATTTATACCTGTTTACTACTTTCCAGCTCAATAGCGTCCTTCGTTTGGAAGCCAGCGCATTTTGAATTTCGAAGTTATCGCCGTGCGTGACATAAAGCTAAGATAACCTTTGTCGAAAAATATACACTTGCCTCGTAATTTTCAGCCATTTTAGGAGTTTGAGTATTAGAAAAAGTGCTTGTGTAAATGCTTTTTTGGCTCTGTTCACAGAATCAGTCGACTAGATAGCCAAATTAAGTTCCAGATGTTCACACTATTTACCGTCCGCCATATTGGAGGACCAAGGAGGTCCTCCAACATGGCAGCTCCATACTAAGCTCTACAATTTTGCGCGAAACATTTTGACTAATATCTTAACTTTGGGACAACACACACACCTCAAACTTAGAAAACTGTCTTTATTATTTATCGTCTACAATATTACAATTTCTTGATTTTATCCACTGCATGGTTTTTGGTTTTATTTTTTATTGCGTGACAATACACACATAAGGAAACTAAATATAGCCTATGTTATCATGCTATATACAGCAAAATATGTAATGAGTGGATACCCCTCAGGGTACTGGGTATCATGGGAATAGAGGTGCCCGTTAAATCAAAGTTTTTTGTACTTAAGACTGAGCTCTCCTTAAATGTTAGATGGAGTTTTCCTTGTTACAGCTTGCATCTTGTAATAATGTAGACATTAATACAAAACTCGTTTTATAAAGGTGTTTCAAAATCAAATGAAAAGCAAGAACAAGAGCTATATAGAGGAAATCTCCATTGTTTGTCTGAGCGAAATGTATTTTAACTTTGTTATACAGAAGGAGCTCCAATCAGTTGCTTTTGCAAAAAAAGTAATCGAAATAATGGGAACAGGAAGTACTCTTAACTAGTCTACAATTAACCAATGACAAGAATCAACGAATCAACTGTCCTTTAGTTTTGGGAATTCGGTATCGTTAAGTGTTCGCTTCCGCCAAATAGAAGCTTGGACAGCTTAAGACTTCAGAAGTGCTCACTTAATACAGGGTGAACACTGAATATTGGATGACGTTTTAATACATAGAAGGTTTGATTTTCAAAGTTGCGAACTAGTAGCAGACA
>JAHPZR010018526.1:7500-12500 GCA_019787425.1 Platygyra sinensis | reverse complement strand
CTCATTACATATTTTGCTGTATATAGCATGATAACATAGGCTATATTTAGTTCCCTTATGTGTGTATTGTCACGCAATAAAAAATAAAACCAAAAACCATGCAGTGGATAAAATCAAGAAATTGTAATATTGTAGACGATAAATAATAAAGACAGTTTTCTAAGTTTGAGGTGTGTGTGTTGTCCCAAAGTTAAGATATTAGTCAAAATGTTTCGCGCAAAATTGTAGAGCTTAGTATGGAGCTGCCATGTTGGAGGACCTCCTTGGTCCTCCAATATGGCGGACGGTAAATAGTGTGAACATCTGGAACTTAATTTGGCTATCTAGTCGACTGATTCTGTGAACAGAGCCAAAAAAGCATTTACACAAGCACTTTTTCTAATACTCAAACTCCTAAAATGGCTGAAAATTACGAGGCAAGTGTATATTTTTCGACAAAGGTTATCTTAGCTTTATGTCACGCACGGCGATAACTTCGAAATTCAAAATGCGCTGGCTTCCAAACGAAGGACGCTATTGAGCTGGAAAGTAGTAAACAGGTATAAATTTAGTGCTTCTTATGTCTGATGAGGATAAAACCTTTAGTGGCTCTTTAGTTTAGAGTTGAGAATTTGATGACGTCACCTTGCCGACACTCTATTACTGAATGTGATGCTAAAGCTACATACAGTTTTGTCCAACAATTAAAGGGTATTGGCCTCTGTGGTTAGAGAGAGCTACACGACTTCATAAATTTTTAACCGCACTGCACAAATTAGTTTACAAACTATATAAAACCACCTTAAACGTGTTCAATTGTATTGTTCATAAATTAGATCTTACTTATTACATTAAATCGTATGGAAATACTCGTACCTATACTAAATTTCTAACACTGCACAAATTAGTTTATAAACTATATAGAACCGCCTTAAACATGTTCAGTTGTATAGTTCATTAATTAGATATTACTTATTGCATTAAATTAATTAAATCGAGATGTTCGTTACCGAGTATTTCAAGAAGGCAGAGGATCCATTGAACATGTCACAGCGGTCATACTATATGCTCTGATTTCCTTGAAACGGAGATCAATGACAGATCTAGGGGAGGGGCCCAGGGGGACCGTCTTCCGCCCTATTTTGGGTAAAAAAGGATAAAAATCACAGAAAGAAGAACAACCAGCAGGGCAAGCAAAACAGAACCGAACCCTCCCCTTAGCTCAAGGTCTGGATCCGCCATTGGGGGCGGTAAGATGAGAGACCCTGGGAACGAGGTTGGAGATGGTCTTGCAAGATCTGGATCCGCCACTGGAGATGGTCTTTCAAGGTCTGGATCCGCCACTGGAGATGGTCTATCAAGATCTGGATCTGCAACTGAAGATGGTCTTTCAAGGTCTGGATCCGCCACTGGAGGTGGTCTTTCAAGGTCTGGATCCGCAACCTGAGATGGTCTCTCAAGGTCTGGATCCGCCACTGGAGATGGTCTTTCAAGGTCTAGATCCGCCACTGGAGGTGGTCTTTCAAGGTCTAGATCCGCCACTGGGGATGGTCTTTCAAGGTCTGGATCCGCCACTGGAGGTGGTCTTTCAAGGTCTAGATCCGCCACTGGAGGTGGTCTTTCAAGGTCTAGATCCGCCACTGGAGATGGTCTTTCCAGGTCTAGATCCGCCACTGGAGATGGTCTTTCAAGGTCTGGATCCGCCACTGGAGATGGTCTTTCAAGGTCTGGATCCGCCACTGGAGATGGTCTTTCAAGGTCTGAATCCCCCACTGGAGATGGTCTTTCCGGTAGACTCAGCCCTCTTTGTGCTGCACCTATCTTGTCAGACAGCTGTCTGTCGAACCTCGATGCAGTTGGTGGAAGGACCCTGATATCACTTGTTCCGACCTTCACCGTTTCGCTGAATTCAGAAGGGACCGAAACTGTTGCCATCTCTTTCCAGTTGATCGTCTTTCCACATCCAATAGCTAATGAAGACTTCATCACGCGTTTCACGGTCTTATCACCGCTCTTGGTGATTTCAAGTTTGCCATTGGCAAGCCATCTAAACGAGAAGGTGCCAAGAACCGAGTATGCTGAATCTCTGAGGTCGTTGGCAGTTGATGGTCTACTTCCGCAGGTTGTATTACCTTCGCATCCTTCCACCTTGGTCCAAATTGTACTGCAGTACGGACATTTTCGCAATTCAGACACACCATGCTCACTCTGGTATGCAAGACATTCTGTTCTGATATCGTACAGCACCATGCGGAGTTGATTCACCATGTTGGCAACGTGCCCAGCCTCATTCGCTGCACCATCGCCACAAAAGGTAAACTTGTTCTTCTCAGACATCCTCTTCTGGGCTTCGACAATTTCATCTGTCATATATGCCTGGAACTCAAACACAAGGTCAACCAGGTCCTTGCCACTGAAAGCTTTTCTTGCCTCATCAAAAGCCTTCTTTTTGTCTGAAAAGTTCTTAACTTCGTCGCTGGTGGACTGTAGAATCTTCCTATGGTTGTTGTGGATTTTAAACAGCTTAAAAAAGTTTTCGCTGTTCACTGTCAGGTTATATTCTTCCTTGCAAGTCTTAAGTATGCTTTCCAGGAGTTCCTCGCGCTTCGTACTGATTCTGGAAAAGACAACCGTGTCGATACCAAGCTCATCTTCTATTCGCGGTATGAATTCCTTCTCCGTCCAGTCGACCATATCCATGTGCGTGACAAGAACTCCCACCACGTCCATGGGAAGTTCCAGGAAACGATCCGCATACTTGCGAACATTGTCGACCACATTATCAATACGAGTTTCAGCCTTGACAACAATGAAAATTCTTGAGACTGGTCTGAAGTTCAGTGCCCCAGCTATCTTAGTATTGTGTTCCAGCTTATCTTTCAAAGCGTTGCTGCCGGGTGTGTCGGATACGATAAGGCTGCCGTTAGGGACCCACAAAACTGTCGAGGTCTTCGTGAAACTCTCGTTCGCATCTGAACTCCTGCCTTTCTACTCCTGTCAGTTTCTCTAGAATAGTAGACTTGCCAGTGCCTACGTCACCCAGAAGAACTATGTAGGGTGGTTTCAGGAAATTCCAAAGCCTACGGAAGAGCGTTGCCATGGCAGTCAACGGACCTAAAAATTGGGAAAAATTTAGAACTTTACTGAAACAAGAACCAAACTGGCATTTCGCTCAGGCAAATGCGTTATTAAATAAGTAATATTTTCCCCTTCTTCATTTGATAAGTTCTATTCTAAGTTATAGGAAGTTCTCATTCACAAACGTTTAGTTTAGGACTAAGGTTGCGTTTCAGTTTACATAAGGGGTTTCAACATACCATATCACACAGTAACAAATATCAGTGTGTTAAAATGGTAAAGCAAACAATTCAATATGGGTTTGTAGCAAATGCCTACATCACCGTCGGTGTAGCCTGTTTCCCTTTCGGAAACAAGCGATGCCATTTTTAACGGTCGATGCCATAATTGGTAACCAAGCCTTTCAGTATGGACGATGCCATATCTGCTTCAGTTCAGGCCTGGACAAGGTAGAAACTGGTTATAATTTGTTTCTAGGTCTCTCCAGTAAGTTCTGTGGTGTCGCGAAAACTCACTCTTCTATATCCATGGTAATACTAATCTTTTATAACGGTTGTTGGATATCGCAGCATGGATAATAGAACAGACTGCATGGTTTTATCGTTAGCAAGATCAGTTCATGCAAGATCTGTTAATTCACCCGAAGTTAAAAAGTTTCTCCAAGTTTATCATTGTTCTGGTGATATAAGGCAGGCGAATGAGGCTGGGCACGTTGCCAACATGGTGAATCAACTCCGCATGGTGCTGTACGATATCAGAACAGAATGTCTTGCATACCAGAGTGAGCATGGTGTGTCTGAATTGCGAAAATGTCCGTACTGCAGTACAATTTGGACCAAGGTGGAAGGATGCGAAGGTAATACAACCTGCGGAAGTAGACCATCAACTGCCAACGACCTCAGAGATTCAGCATACTCGGTTCTTGGCACCTTCTCGTTTAGATGGCTTGCCAATGGCAAACTTGAAATCACCAAGAGCGGTGATAAGACCGTGAAACGCGTGATGAAGTCTTCATTAGCTATTGGATGTGGAAAGACGATCAACTGGAAAGAGATGGCAACAGTTTCGGTCCCTTCTGAATTCAGCGAAACGGTGAAGGTCGGAACAAGTGATATCAGGGTCCTTCCACCAACTGCATCGAGGTTCGACAGACAGCTGTCTGACAAGATAGGTGCAGCACAAAGAGGGCTGAGTCTACCGGAAAGACCATCTCCAGTGGGGGATTCAGACCTTGAAAGACCATCTCCAGTGGCGGATCCAGACCTTGAAAGACCATCTCCAGTGGCGGATCCAGACCTTGAAAGACCATCTCCAGTGGCGGATCTAGACCTGGAAAGACCATCTCCAGTGGCGGATCTAGACCTTGAAAGACCACCTCCAGTGGCGGATCTAGACCTTGAAAGACCACCTCCAGTGGCGGATCCAGACCTTGAAAGACCATCCCCAGTGGCGGATCTAGACCTTGAAAGACCACCTCCAGTGGCGGATCTAGACCTTGAAAGACCATCTCCAGTGGCGGATCCAGACCTTGAGAGACCATCTCAGGTTGCGGATCCAGACCTTGAAAGACCACCTCCAGTGGCGGATCCAGACCTTGAAAGACCATCTTCAGTTGCAGATCCAGATCTTGATAGACCATCTCCAGTGGCGGATCCAGACCTTGAAAGACCATCTCCAGTGGCGGATCCAGATCTTGCAAGACCATCTCCAACCTCGTTCCCAGGGTCTCTCATCTTACCGCCCCCAATGGCGGATCCAGACCTTGAGCTAAGGGGAGGGTTCGGTTCTGTTTTGCTTGCCCTGCTGGTTGTTCTTCTTTCTGTGATTTTTATCCTTTTTTACCCAAAATAGGCGGAAGACGGTCCCCCTGGGCCCCTCCCCTAGATCTGTCATTGATCTCCGTTTCAAGGAAATCAGAGCATATAGTATGACCGCTGTGACAT
>JAHPZR010018525.1:10000-15253 GCA_019787425.1 Platygyra sinensis | reverse complement strand
ATAATTTAGCCTTTAGTACTTGTAATTTCAGTCAAATTTGTCTCATAGGCTCAATGCAATCAAGGAAATAAATCTAGATTAAAGCGACAAAGACGGAGTCATTTTCCTGTGTTGTACAGTGTGGCCTGAGTACTATGCGTGCAACGATGCTAAAATTATTTCCGCATTCTTGACCCAGTTCAAGTGTAAGGTGCGTTTCACTTTGGGCGTTTTCGGGTGCCACAGTTCCCTCTCTGTCTTTAAGGACCTGAAACGTTGCAAATTCCCTATTCTTGTCTTGAATACAAGCGAATCAAAAAGCACCCAAAAGCTTTTTCTCGAAAAAGGGCCCTGTTCACCTATATGGGTTTTCATGGGTTTTCAGAGGGTGTGGATAACTCTTTGATCTGCAGAATTTATCATATCCTACTCAGCCTCATTCAATAATTGCTAAATATTGAATTTCAACTGGCATACAAACCTTGTCAACATTAAAGTTGATTCTGCCATCGTGAGAGACCAACTATTTTATGTATATTTTTGAAATAACTAAATTGCAACTTCAAAATTAGCCTTTATGCGCTGATTAGGTTTTGTATGACATGACTCAAATTTCAAATCAGACAAATTGAGGTAAACAGGATGGATGAACCAAAAAATCTTTTAAAGTGTACATGTTTTTGGAAAGCTTAAAGGGACAACGACATGATAGAGTCCAAACTGAAGCCAAGAATTGCAACCGTGGACAGCTGTTTCGACTTGTTTCCGTGCTTACGAGACCCAGCAAGGTCGAAAGAGCTATCCACGGGTGCAATTCTTGGCTTTCAGTTTGGACTCTATCATGTCGTTGTCCCGTTAAGCTTTCTGCGTAGTAGTCAGCCTTGCATCATTGTTACGTTTCTAGTCTTTCTATTTTTGGCTGATCAGATCTTTTACAGATCCTACGTAAACTAGTCTCCCGCGCAGCCGTTTTTAGTCTCGTCACGCAACGCTCCCTGTGGGGATGAGCGTTGCGTGACGAGACTAAAAACGGCTGCGAGTGAGACTATAGCCAAGATATTTGTTTACAAACATTGTTTTTGTTATTGCGTTCTCGAGGAACGAGAGAACGCATCCTAATCTGGTTTGCAGGCGTGAGAAATCGAGATTTTTTTCTGCGATTTGGCCGCCCCTCTAAGTTTTTTCAGGGGCTTTGGATATACGCGTGCAAGTGAAAATAACACGTGCAAGAGAAAATAACACGTGTGGCCAAATAACACGTGCATGAGAAAATAACACGTGCGGCGTTTGGCCTCGTTACGTCATGCCTGTACATTGGCTCTTTTCTGTATTCCTCTCGTGCCCAGAGCCTCGTTCCCCTTGACCAGCGGTCGGAAAACAAGAGCTCTGGGAGCAACCATTTTGAAATAACAATGGAAATAACCGAATTCTGCCCATCCGGTCTCACGCAGTCTGCATCTACGGCGCATGCCTCTCGATTCCTGCCGCAGGCCAGAAGGATCGTGGGCTCTGGGAACAAGAATGCGAAGTGTGAGGGAACTGTGTACAACTCCCGATAAAAGAATAAAGCCACAGTCAACCATAAGTTTCCATTTCCTTTTCTTCAAAAAACCCACTTTCTATTATCACACTACATATCCTGCAGAACGCACTTCCTAATCTTTGATTATTACTAGTTTAAATGTTGAAAACGTTAAACAAAAGAACTCTTTGTTTCTCCAGCCAATAGTTCTCTGGTTGGCATATTAATAACAATGGGTGACGTCACTGATATCTTTGCTATACGTAAACTGGCAGCATTTTCGTTTGCGGTCCTTGGCATCAAGTTGTGTTTTGACATGTAATTTCTCTAAAGCTGTTGCTGCGAAGTCTGTACAACATAACAAAAGGAACACTTACATAATTTGACTCAACGTGAAAGGCTACCGTTTTCATGGCATTTTCATGCTAAGAAATCTTACGGCTTTCGCGCTGGTCGCTAACTTTACTTAGTAACCGACCCTAACAAGTCGGCAGTGTGCCTTCCCCCCCCCCCCCCCAACCCCCGCAAATTGTTTTTGTATATTTTTCAATTGAAGACGCAAATTGAAATGGAGATTTTGATTTTTCAAACACGAGTGGTGTATTTCGTATTCATTCAATGAGAACATAGAGAGTACGAGGAATTTAATTGCTATGACGACAGATTTTTAGGTAATGGGTGAAAATTTTCAAATTTGATTTAGATGGAAGTCCGAACAAACAGGTTAGCGCGTGGGATCGACTCAGGAAGTTAGTCGGCGTAATGCAAAGTCCTTTTTCACTATATCTGTCGAAATTCTCGCTCGCTGATTGATAGACATCTGGTCCATAATTTACAGCCGAAGACCTCTGTGAGTGTTTTGTTGACAGTCACGAGTTTTTCCAAGAATTAAAGATAAAAAGATCAGATAACGCTTCCCAATATGCCAGTGGCGGATCCAGGAAATTGAGTTGTGGGGTGAGCGGGGGGCGGTCTCGTTTTGCTTGCGCTGCCGGCTTTTCTTCCGGCTGAGTTAATTTTTTCTTTTTTACCTAAAATAGGGGGCCCTCCCTAGCAGCCATTGAACTTCCTTTGAGGAAAAGACGTTGCACAAGAAAATTGTGCCTATATCTAGGACCTTTTTTGTAGTGAGGAAAATGAAACAATGCCAAAACGGAAATCCTGTACCTCACGCGATGTTGCGTGGTCTGTCGAAAGCGATTTGTTGGAGTACCGTTTCTAGAACCAATCAGAATAAAGGACCTCCGACAGTTTCGAGATATTTGATCAGACACAAACGCTTCGCTTGCACATTTCACTGTCTGACAATCTGCACCTACTGTTTCAATTCAGTTGCCCTTTCTTTCAATAGCAGACGAGCAACACGGCTTCAAGTTCACATTGAAGTTTAAGACGTGCAAGACTTTTTAAACTACTGCTGCTACAAGAACTTAAAAGTAGGTTCATCTATTAAAATTTAGTAATGGGTGTTTTTCCATCAAATTAATCTTTTGTGTAGGAATGACTCTTCGATCTTTACACCGTATGAAATCCACTGCACGTCTTCCTAGTACAAAGTAAGTTATCTTTGCTGAAAGAAATGCTGAAATGCTGACCATAACTTTACCTTTCACTGACGTAGTCGACTGTTTAATGAACGAACTTGCTTACTAGCTACAATCATGGACAAAAGTCTTGGGACAAATTTACATTTGTGGCGCTTCTTCACTCGCGCCAAACAAACAGTCAGACGCGAATTCATCTACACTGGTTCCGCCCTCCTCCCCAACTCCCCCCCCCCCCCCCCTACAATGTTGCACACGTGTACACGCTATTTCTCCAGGGTTTCAACATTGTATCGGGGGGGGGGGGGAGCAACGCATTTTGAAACGGAAAACAGTACTTTTTTAAAACTCCGTTCTAAATACGCAGAAATTTAATGCAATTACACGAGTGTCCCAAGGAATTTTGTCCACCATTGCTTTTGCAAGAATCTGTTGTCTTCGGTTCCTCAATGTTGAATAAACAGAATAACAATTCCGCGAAATAGTCCTGACGTAAGAACTAGCTTAGCATAAATTATCTGATTAATTCTGACGTAAGCGAATGCTCAGCATAAATCATCTGATTAATTCTTGGAATTCGCTTCAATATCACCGTGTCACCGCGATCTTAGAAGCCGCAGCATTGCTATCTTTTAGATAACAGGCCAAGTTTTAAAATTATCCATGCTTGTCAATGGAAAGTCCTTTGTAACAATATCTTTCGAAATTCTCGCTCGCTGATTGATCGAGACTCCTGGTCCATTATTTAAGTCGATGACCTCTGTGGGTGTTTTGGTGACCGCAGTCACGAGTTATTCTTAGAAATGTGCGGGAGTTTTCACTAACCCCACCCGTGTTAGTGTAATATTTGTGAGCAATACCAAATAAGGTAACGAACATGTGCGAGGAGGAGGAGACAATTTTTTGGACATGACTAGAATTTTGAGTAGTGAGAGTTTTGCGAGAGGTTTTCCGAGAACGGCTGTTTGTAAAGTGAAAATAAAACGGACGAGACAGACAAAATAGTGAGTCTCTAGGGTGAGTTTTAAGTACCATCAAAAAGTACGGCTCAGAAAGATATGAAGATCAGATAACACTTCGGTTGCAGATTTCACTTTCAATTTAATTCCCAATTGCCAGTGGTGGTTCCAGCAGACATTGAGCTGAGGGAAGGGGGAGGGGGGGGGGTTATTTTGCTTGTCCTGCTGGCTTTTCTTCCAGCTGTGAATTTTTTCTTTTTTACCCAAAATAAGAGAGGGCCCTTCCCTAGATCAGCCACTGAACTTCCTTTGAAAAAGAATCGTTGGACAAGAAAATTGTGCCTATCTAGGACTTTTATCCAGCTTGAATGTTGTTAGATATCTGCAAAACAAGTACCTTGTAGGAGGGTATGAATGGGGTTAACCGACTAGCGACAAAGGGCTAGAAAATATTACTGACTACCGACAAAACGATCGAGAAAAAACTGTTACCGACTATAGCGACAAAAAAATTGACTGGGATTTGCCGACAACCGGCAAAGGTCGAAAATTTTAACTGACAACCGACAAAGTAATGAAATTTTAACCGACAATCGACATATTCAGAGCTTTTTGTAGTGAGGAAAATGAAACAATGCCAAAACGGAAATCCTGTACCTCACGTGATGGAGCGTGGCCTATCGAAAGCGGTTTATTCGAGTACCGTTTCCAGAACCAATCCGAAAACAGGACCTCCAGCAGTTGCGAATTATTTGATCAGACGATTACGCGTTGCCTGCACCATACCACTTTTGATCTGGATAACAGTCCGACAGTCAGCCTCTACTGTTTCATTTCAGTTGCCGTTTCCTTGAATAGCAGACGGAGAGACGTGCAAGGTAGGTTTAAATTCACGTTCAACTTTAAGACCTGCAAGAATTTTGAAACCACTGCTGTTACAAGGACGTTGAAGTAGGTTAAGATTTACTAACGGGCGTATTTTCGTTACATTAATTTTAATGTATGAATGACTCTTCGATCTTTACACCTTATGGAATCCATTGTACGTTTTCCTAGTACAAAATGAGTTATGTTTGCTTCAATGCTGGCCATAACTTTACCTTTCACATGGTCGAGTGTTTAATAAACTTCCTTTCTAGGCCTATTTTGCAACAATCTGTTGTCTTCGGTTACTCAATGTTGAATACCCAGAATAACAATTCCGCGAAATTCTCCTGAAGTAAGCGAAAGCTCAGCATAAATTATCTGA
>JAHPZR010018525.1:0-5000 GCA_019787425.1 Platygyra sinensis | reverse complement strand
AGTGTGGACGGAAAACATTTGATATGTTTTCAGAATGAAACCTGCGTTTTCAGATTCCTCCAGCGTAGTGTGGACGAAAAACATTTGATGTGTTTTCAGAATGAAACCTGCGTTTTCAGATTCCTCCAGCGTAGTGTGGACGAAAAACATTGATATGTTTTCAGAATGAAACCTGCGTTTTCAGATTCCTCCGGCGTAGTGTGGACGAAAAACATTTGATGTGTTTTCAGAATGAAACCTGCGTTTTCAGATTCCTCCAGCGTAGTGTGGACGAAAAACATTTGATGTGTTTTCAGAATGAAACCTGCGTTTTCAGATTCCTCCAGCGTAGTGTGGACGGAAAACATTTGATATGTTTTCAGAATGAAACCTGCGTTTTCAGATTCCTCCAGCGTAGTGTGGACGAAAAACATTTGATGTGTTTTCAGAATGAAACCTGCGTTTTCAGATTCCTCCAGCGTAGTGTGGACGGAAAACATTTGATATGTTTTCAGAATGAAACCTGCGTTTTCAGATTCCTCCAGCGTAGTGTGGACGACAAAACATTTGATGTGTTTTCAGAATGAAACCTGCGTTTTCAGATTCCTCCAGCGTAGTGTGGACGAAAAACATTTGATATGTTTTCAGAATGAAACCTGCGTTTTCAGATTCCTCCGGCGTAGTGTGGACGAAAAACATTTGATGTGTTTTCAGAATGAAACCTGCGTTTTCAGATTCCTCCAGCGTAGTGTGGACGAAAAACATTTGATGTGTTTTCAGAATGAAACCTGCGTTTTCAGATTCCTCCAGCGTAGTGTGGACGAAAAACATTTGATGTGTTTTCAGAATGAAACCTGCGTTTTCAGATTCCTCCAGCGTAGTGTGGACGAAAAACATTTGATATGTTTTCAGAATGAAACCTGCGTTTTCAGATTCCTCCGGCGTAGTGTGGACGAAAAACATTTGATGTGTTTTCAGAGTGAAACCTCCGTTTTCAAATTCCTCCTGTGTAGTGTGGACGGGGCCAGAGTACCTCCAACAGTTGCGAGTTATTTGATCAGACACAAACGCTTGACTTGCACATACCACTTTCGATCTGGATATCAATCTGACAGTTTGCCTCGACTGTTTTATTTCAGTTGCCGTTTCTTTAAATAGCAGAAGGAGAGACGTGCAAGATAGGTTCCTTTAAGGCGTGTGAGACGTTTGAAACTACATCTGTTACAAGGACAGGTAGGTACATTTATCAAGATTTACGAACGGGCGTATTTCCATTAAATCAATCTTTATGTAGGAATGACTTTTCGATCTTTCAGACACCGTATAAAATCCACTGCACGTTTTCCCAGTACAAAATGAGTAATTTTTGCTTCAATGCTGACCATAACTCTACCTTTCATGTAGTCGACTGGTTAATGAATTTCCTTACTAGGCCCATATTGCAAGAATCTGTTGTCTTCGGTTACTCAGTGTTGAATAAACAGAATAACAATTCCACGAAATTGTCCTGACGTAAGAGCAAGCTCGGCTTAAATTATCTGACTCTTGAAATTCGCTTTGATAAAGCAGCTGGTGACGCCTTGCAGACTTCATGGTGTCTCGGATGACATTTTATACTATAAGTATCGAATTTGTGTTTGTTTTCAAGGGTTCAATTATTTTACTTTCTCGAAGATATTAGCTAATTTATACCTACCTATAGATTCGAGGATAAATAAAGCCCATGTATGTATGTGTGTACACCGAAAGTTTGAATTGTTTGCTTTGCCATTTTTACACACTGTGATATTTTGTTACTGTATATAGGATGTTGAAACCCCTTATGGTAAATTGAAACGCAACCTTACTCCTAGAGTAAACGTTTCTGAATGAAAACTTCCTCACTTAGATGAGAACTTATCAAATGAGGATGGGAAAATCCACTTCGGGAAATATCACCTTTTAAAATAACACATTTGCCCGAGCAAAATGCCGGTTTGGTTCTTGTTTCATTAAAGTTCTAAATTTTCCCAACTTTCAGGTGCATTGACTGTCATGGCAAAGTTCTTGCGTAGGCTTTTCAATTTCCTAAAACCACCCTACATAGTTCTTCTGGGTGACGTTGGCACTGGCAAGTCTACTATTCTAGAGAAACTGACAGGAGTAGAAGGCAGGAGTTCAGATGCGAACGAGAGTTTCACGAAGACCTCGACAGTTTTGTGGGTCCCTGACGGCAGCCTTATCGTATCCGACACACCCGGCAGCAACGCTTTGAAAGATAAGCTGGAACACAATACTAAGATAGCTGGGGCACTGAACTTCAGACCAGTCTCAAGAATATTCATTGTTGTCAAGGCTGAAACTCGTATTGATAATGTGGTCGACAATGTTCGCAAGTATGCAGATCGTTTCCTGGAACTTCCCATGGACGTGGTGGGAGTTCTTGTCACGCACATGGATATGGTCGACTGGACGGAGAAGGAATTCATACCGCGAATAGAAGATGAGCTTGGTATCGACACGGTTGTCTTTTCCAGAATCAGTACGAAGCGCGAGGAACTCCTGGAAAGCATACTTAAGACTTGCAAGGAAGAATATAACCTGACAGTGAACAGCGAAAACTTTTTTAAGCTGTTTAAAATCCACAACAACCAAAGGAAGATTCTACAGTCCACCAGCGACGAAGTTAAGAACTTTTCAGACAAAAAGAAGGCATTTGAT
Organism: Platygyra sinensis; assembly: GCA_019787425.1. Lineage (NCBI taxonomy): Eukaryota > Metazoa > Cnidaria > Anthozoa > Scleractinia > Merulinidae > Platygyra > Platygyra sinensis. Next base: position 2,321 of record JAHPZR010018525.1, on the reverse strand, counting down.
GAGGCAAGAAAAGCTTTCAGTGGCAAGGACCTGGTTGACCTTGTATTTGAGTTCCAGGCATATATGACAGATGAAATTGTCGAAGCCCAGAAGAGGATGTCTGAGAAGAACAAGTTTACCTTTTGTGGCGATGGTGCAGCGAATGAGGCTGGGCACGTTGCCAACATGGTAAATCAACTCCGCATGGTGCTGTACGATATCAGAACAGAATGTCTTGGATACCAGAGCGAGCATGGTGTGTCTGAATTGCGAAAATGTCCGTACTGCAGTACAATTTGGACCAAAGTGGAAGGATGCGAAGGTGATACAACCTGCGGAAGTAGACCATCAACTGTCAACGACTTCAGAGATTCAGCATACTCGGTTCTTGGAACCTTCTCGTTTAGATGGCTTGGTAATGGCAACCTTGAAATCACCAAGAGTGGTGGTAAGACCGTGAAAAGCGAGATGAATTCTTCATCAGGTATTGGATGTGGAAGGACAATCAACTGGAAAGAGATGGCAACAGTTTCGGTCCCCTCTGAATTCAGCGAAACGGTGAAGGTCGGAACAAGTGATATCAAGGTCCTTCCACCAACTGCATCGGGGTTCAACAGACAGCTGTCTGACAAGATAGGTGCAGCACAAAGAGATCTGCATCTACCGGAAAGACCATCTCCGTTTCAAGGAAATTATAGGGTATAGTACTGCTGTGACGTCCTCAATGGATCCGTTGCCTTCTTGAAATAGTCGGCTACGAACATTTCGATATGATTAAATGAAATAAGTAATATCTAATTAATGAACAATACAACTGAACATGTTTAAGGTAGTTTAATAAAGTTTGTAAACTAATCTGTGCAGTGCTAGAAATTTACTCCAGTTACGAACATTTCCTCACGACTTAATGTAATAAGTAATATCTAATTAATGAACAAATTAATTGAGCGTGTTCAATGTAGTTTTATAAAGTTTGTAAACTAATCTGTGTGGTGCGGTTAGAAATTTATGAAGTCGTGCAGCTCACTCTAACCACAGAGGCCAAAACCACTTCAATTGTTAGCAGGACAAAAGTCTCCTGGAAACTAAATATAGCCTATGCTATCATGCATTATGCAGCAAAACATGTAATGAACTGATACCCTTCAGGAACTGCTCAACTGCTCGGGTATAACAGAAGTGCCCGTTAAATCAAAGGCATTTTACTTAAGCAAGCTCTCCTTAAATGCTAGATGGAATTTTCCTTGTTACAGCTTGACCGCTGTAATAAGGTAGAAACTAATACAAAACTCGTTATATGAAGGTGTTAAAAAACCAAAGGAAAAGCAAGAACAAGAGTTACATAGAGAAAATCTCCACTGTCTGTCTGTACGAAATGTATTTTAACTTTGTTATTGAGAAGCAGCGCCAGTCATTTAATTTGCTCTTCCACAAAAAGGCGATCGAATTAATATGAACAGGAAGTACTCTAAACTAGTCTACAGGGAACGAATGACGAGAATAAACGAATCAACTGTCCCTTAATTTCGAGAATTCGGTATCGTTAAGTGTTGGCTTCCGCCAAATAGAGGCTTTGACAGCTTAAGACTTGAGAAGTGTGACCACTGGATATTGGATGACTTTTTAATGCAGGTTTGATTTTCAAATTTGCGAACTAGTAGCAGACCTGAAATAAATTTGAGCTAGAAACACATAGTTTCAAGATTTTTACTGTCAAATATATTCTAGTCGACAATGCTTAAAATGCGGCAAAACATCAGGCTCGTTACAAATCCTCAATTGAGTTAAGGAACTTAGTTTGCAAGTGATACAGAGGTTGTTACCACTGCAGTAGTTAGAGTGTGTGGACACCAGCAACTTTCATTTCTTGGTCCTTCATATCTTCTATCGTCTTTAGGACTTAAGGATTTACGCAGAAACGTTGGTAAGATAGTACTTTCATTTCTTATTAATATTAGTTGATTACGGTGATAGTGTAGTTAATTAACCAAGTATACCAACTTTGAAATAATAATTTAGTGTCGGAAATTTATAGACGTTAGGGTGCTCTTTCTGCTTTAAAAAATCAACGTAATTCAATATTTTAGGCCCGAACAACTCATTTAAAATCATTTCTTAATATCGTTTAGTAGATCTTTAACTTGTTTCATATAGATACTTATAGTTCATAGATTTTAAATTTTGGACATCTTGCTTGTCTTCGGAGGGCCACACTTTATTAGCTCATAGCTATTCAGGGTAGCCCTCATTGTATAAAGTGTCTACCAAGTGTTGGGATTTATACAGTTCATTCTGGCGTTTAGAACTGGGTCCGTGCATGATCATAATAATTTAGCTTTTTG
>JAHPZR010018523.1:0-11941 GCA_019787425.1 Platygyra sinensis | reverse complement strand
TTAAATATATTTGACAGTAAAATCTTAAAACTATGTGTTTCTACCTCAAAGTTATTTTATGTCTGCTTCTAATTTTCGAAAATTTAAGGTGGCTCTGAACGCCACCTACAGAATTTTTTTGAACTTTGCCAAAAGTTGCGCCTAATCATGCTTATCGAATGTTGATAATATAAAAAAATTTCACCGTGCCGTTTTTGAAATATAAGCCCCTAAAGCTGTAATTAAGGGTGTGTTTAGCAGGTCATACTGTTGCTATGGTAACCTATTATGTTATGAAAAAGACAACATGTTCACCAATAGTTTAGCGTTTTTTGATACCATGTTTGTAGCATTAAGTGATAAGGAGTGGTTATAACGACCCATAGAAACTAAGTTCTGGAAACTGTTTCGAGCCACCTTAAGTGAGTACTTCTGAAGTCTTAGGTTCAGTGTCCAAGCCTTTAGTTGGCAGAAGCGAACACATGACGATACCGACTTCACGAAACTAATTAAGGGACAGTTGATTCGTTAATTCTTGTCATTCGTTCCTTGTAGACTAGTTTAGATTACTTCCTGTTCCCGTTATTTCGATCACTTTTTTGTGCAAAAGCAACTGATTGGAGCTCCTTTTGTATAACAAAGTTAAAATACATTTCGCTTGTTTCTTTTCATTTGATTTCAAGAACAACTTTTACATCACGAGTTTTGTATTAGTTTCTACCTTATAACAGCATGTGAACTGTAACAAAGAAAACTCCATCCAGGAGAGCTTGGGCTTAAGTAAAAAAACTTTGATTTAACGGGCACCGCTATTACACCCGTACACTGCCCAGTTCCCTTTAGGGTAGCTGCCCATTACAAGTTTCGCTTTATATAGCATGATAACATAGGCTAGATTTAGTTTCCTTGAAACTTAAACAATTAGTGAATCTGATGCTAAAGCTATAAACACTTTTGTACAACAATTAAAGGGGGTTTGGCCTCTATGGTTAGGGAGAGCTACACGACTTCATAAATTTCTAACTGCACTGCAGAGATTAGTTGACAAACGTTAGAACTACCTTAAACACGCTCAATTGTATTTAATTCGATATTTCTTCTTACATTTAATCATATCGAAATGTTCATAACTGGAGTAAATTTCTAACACTGCACAAATTAGTTTACAAACTTTAAAAAAACTACCTTAAACACGTTCAGTTGAAATTGTTCATTAATAATATATTACTTATTACATTTAATCACATCGAAGTGTTTGCAACTGGAGTATTTCAAGAAGGCAGAGGATCCATTGAGCATGCCACAGAGGTCATACTATATGTCCTGATTTCCTTGACACGGAGATGGTCTTTCCGGTAGACTCAGCCCTCTTTCTGCTTCACCTATCCTGTCAGACAGCTCTTCTCTGAAGTTCGATGCAGCTGATGGAAGGAGCTCGATATCACTTGTTCCGACATTCACCGTTTGACTGAATTCATAAGGGACCGTTACTGGTGCCATCTCTTTCCAGTTGATTGTTTTTCCACATCCAACAGCTGGTTTAGAATTCTTCTCGTGTTTCACTGTATTACCAGTGCTCTTGGTGATTGTAAGTTTGCCTTTACCAAGCCAGCTAAACGAGAAGGTGCCCAGAACCGCGTATGCTGAATCTCTGAAGTCGTTGACAGTTGATGGTCGATTTCCGCAGGTTGTATTACCTTCACATCCTTCCACCTTGGTCCAAATTATACCGCAGTAGGGACATTTTCGCAATTCAGACACACCATGCGCGCTCTGGTATTCACGACATTCCGTTCTGATATGGAACAGTATTGTGCGGAGTTGATTCACCATGTTGGCAACGTGCCCAGCCTCATTCCCTGCACCATCACCACTAAAGGTAAACTTGTTCTTTTCGGATATCCTCTTCTGGGCTTGAACAATTTCATCTGCCATATACGCCTGGAACTCAAACACAAGGTCAACCGGCCGTAGGTCCTTGCCACTGAAAGCTTTTCTTGCCTCATCAAAAGCCTTCTTTGTTTCAGAAAAGTTCTGAACTTCACGGCTGGTGGACTGTAGAATCAACTTATGGCTGTTGTGGATTTTAAATAGCTTCAAAAAGTTTTCATTGTTCACTGTCAGGTTAAATTCTTTCTTGCAAGTCTCAAGTATCCTTTGCAGAAGTGTCTCACGCTTCGTACTGATCCAGGAAAAGACAACCGTGTCGATACCAAGTTCATCTTCTATTAGCGGTGTGAGTTCGTCCTCTTTCCAGTCGACCATATCCATGTGCGTGACAAGAACCCCCACCACCTCCATAGGAAGTTCCAGGAAACGATCTGCATATTTGGAAACATTCTCCAACACATTAGCAATACGAGTTTCAGCCTTGACAACAATGAATATTCTTGAGACGGGTCTGAAGTTCAGTGCCCCAGCTATCCAAATGTTGTGATCCAATTTATCTTTCAATGGGTTGCTGCCGGGTGTATCGGATACGATAAGGCTGCCGTCAGGGACCCACAAAACTGTCGAGCTCTTCGTGGCACTCAACTTCGAACCTGAACTCCTGCCTTTCACTCCTGTCAGTTTCTCTACAATAGTAGACTTGCCAGTGCCAACGTCACCCACAAGAACTATGTAGGGTGGATCTTCGAAATTCCTATGCTGAGTCGTGGATTTTGCCATGACAGTCAACGCACCTGAAAATTGGGAAAATTAAGAACTTTACTGAAACAAGAACCAAAACGGCATTTCGCTCGGGCAAATGCGTTATTCAAACTGGTTAGGAGACAGCACGAAGTCTGCAAAGCGTCGGCAGCCACCAGATCGAAGCAAATTCCAAGAATTAATCAGATAATTTATGCTGAGCTTGCTCTTTCGTCAGGACAATTTCGCGGAATTGTTATTCGGTTTAATCAACAATGAGTAACCCAAGACAACAGATTCTTGCAAAATAGACCTAGAAAGGACGTTCTATTAAACAGTTGACTATGTGAAAGGTTATGTTCAGCATTAGAGCAAACATAAGTCATTTTATATTGGGAAAACGTGCAGTGGATTTCATACGGTGTAAAGATCGAAGAGTCATTCCTACATAAAGGTCAATTTATAATGAAAAGACATCCATTAATAAATGCTAATAGATGTACCTACTTCAACGTTAACTAAGATCACAGTGACAAAATCATCTAAACCAAGACGACATAGTGTTCATTCTTAAACAGGAACAAATGCAAGATTTCACTGAGTTCCTTAACGTGATATAAACCGTCATTCTGGAGAAAGCACAGTTTGCCAGACGTCAGCAGCCACGAGATCGAAGCGAATTCCAAGAAATCTGATAATTTATGCTGAACTTGCTCTTACGTCAGATCGATTTCGCGGAATTGTTATTCTGGGAATTCAACATTAGTGAGTTTAAGCATGGCGTTTACGGCAGACGGCAAACGGCAAAGATGACCACTGAGTTTGTGTTCTTTTCTTCTAATCCTTAATTAAATCACATAAAAATAGAAAAATGTCTCCTACCATTCACCACAAATACAAATATTTTCACTCTACTGTTCAAAGAGCCAAAAACAGACGGCAAAAGTTTTATTTTCGCCGTTTGCCGTTTGGCGCAACGTCAACCTCTATTGAGTAACCGAAGACAACGTACAAATCGTTGCTAAATGAGCTTAGTAAGGATTTACTGTGTTTATGATTACAATGTTATGCAAGTTTGTGACTCTAATGAAAGCTAAATATTACGCTAGATTTTGACTGCTTTTGAGTTCTTTTCTATATCACATGCGCTTAGCCGGTTTAGTAATCAATTTTTTTAGGAAGTAAACGAATATTTAGGTGATTTCTTAATGTAACTATTTCAATTGACCGTTCAATAAGTGCCCTGAGGCCACAAGAATAATGATACGAAGGAACAATGAAAGGGAGTCGTAAACCTATATTGCTTTGGTGTTTTCGACTGCGCGTGTAACCACTTGGGAGGAAAACTTCCATGTCTAACTTGAATGAAATGGGAGAACGTGCAAGGGATTTCATACGGCGTAAAGATCGAAGAGTCATTCCTAAATAAAGATTAATTTAATGGAAATACACCCATTAGTAAATATAATAGATGTACCTTCTTCAACGTCCTTGTAACAGAAGCAGTCTTGCACTTCGTCTTAAACTTGAACGTGAACTTAAACCTATCTTGCACGTCTCTCTGTCTGCTATTCAAAGGAACGGCAAATGAAACAGAACAGTCGGGGCAGACTGTGACATTAGGGAACTTAAGCATCGACAACGAAATGCACGACGACGACGTTCGTAACCCAAGGAGGATTCAGTCGAGGGTTTCGTTCTCGGCGGGAAAAAGGAAAGTTAAGCAGTGTGATGTTTTGAGGAGAGGACGAGTTTTGATTCTCCGACTAGTTGCTCTCGCTATGGCTTTCAAAAACGTCCAAAACTGCTTCTAATTAATCACAACGATGGCTTTATCGATGATGATGAATTTGTTGTTCTGTACGACCTCGAATTTCCGTATGATTCGTACGCGCCTTTTGACCTGGAAGAGTTCGATGCGTCCGAGAGTTTTGCAGAGTTTCGCTTTGGAAAACGAGATATACGAATTCTGAAAGAAGTTTTGCAAATCCCTGACATGATTACCTGCAGTCAGCGCTCTTTTTGTGATGGACTAGACGGTCTCTCTATGCTGTTAAAGCGACTTTCATTCCTATGCAAATATGGAGACAAGATCCATAGGTTCGCTAAACTGGTTCTTCCTCGCCGGCCATGGTTTCGGATCCTTCTGAAAGAGAAGTAATTTTAGTTTGTTGAAATTCGCTAAACTTTTAAACTTTTGACTTCCGATGGTCCATAAATAATGCAAAAAACAATCATTACAACAGATGGTGGAGATGGGTGTTTATCAGCATGTAAAAGTTTAGTTATTTACTTACGTTTTCACCAGAACGAAATTCTGCTGAGATTCAGTCGTCGACGAAGGCTGGACGACGTTTTGACAACATCGCACATGCGCAGAACCCTCGCGCGGGAAAATTTTACTTCCGCCCGTCGTCGTCGTGCCATTTCGTTGTCGATGCTTAAGTTCCCTATTGGTAGCCAGATCGAAAGTAATATGTGCAGCGAAGCGTTTTTGCCGGATTTCATACGTCGAGGGCCTGGGTACAATCGGTGTATTATGGGATTAACAACACAAGACCCATATGGATATTCAGAAAGAGCACACCGAGCTTTACAAAATCTTTAAGTTTCGTGTTAATTGGGCCATTATTGAACAAGATACAGCCATTCAAAAACTTTAAAATTTGCAAAGAAATGTATGGCTTTCTGGACAAGTGTCCGGAAAATGTATGGATTTCCGGACAAGTGTCCGGCAATCCATACATTTGTTACTAAATTTTTACGTTTTTGAATGGCTGTATCTTGTTCAATATTGGCGCAATTTACACGAAACTTAAGGATTTTGTAAAGCTCGGTGTGCTCTTTCTGAATATATGGGTCTTGTGTTGTTAATCCCATAATACACCGATTGTACCCAGGCCCTCACGGTATGAAATCCGGCAATGCCTGATCAAAATAACTCGCAACTGTTGGAGTCCTGTATTCTGATTGGTTCTAGAACACGGCACTCGAACAAGTCGCTTCCGATAGGCCACGCGGCATCACGTGAGGTACCGTTTTGGCATCGTTTCAATTTTCCTTACTGCAAGGTGATTGTTTTGCAGATATCTAACAACATTCAAGCTGGATAAAAGTCTTAGACAGGCAAAATTTTCGTTGTCGAGCGTTTGGTCCTCAATGGAACCGGACGGAATAGGGAATGAAAGTGAAATGTGCAAGCGAAGCGTTATCTAATCTTTTTTACTGATATAAACACGAGTGTTTAACTGGAACATTCCCTGAAGAAGTCAGGCCGTGCCTGACGAAATATTGAAAAATCCAAAAACAGTTAACCCCAACCGTACGGTCAGCCTTTCTGTGTTCAGTTTCTGGAAAATATACTACTCATAAAATTCATAAAAAACTACATCCGGGACCCGAGTGGTTTATTTTCCATAATCTCACACGCGAGTTTATCGATGATTTCATTGATATCAAGTTTGTCTATTAAATTGTACTTAAATTCGTTGGTGTATCATCGAAACATCTTCGGGTCTTCTTCGAAAGTCTTCGGCAATCTTCGGAAATTTTCGGACATTTTTGGAAAATGTTCGGGGACGTTTGTCTGGCCTACGGAACAATAGCCCTTTTCACGGTTAGTTTTTCTCATTTGCATTACAATGTAATCCAACGTGGATGCGAGGCAATTTCGGGCTATTTTGTAGTAATAGCCCGAAATTGCCTCGCATACATGCTAGACTTCATTGTAATGCAAATGAGCAGAGTTAACCGTGAAAAGGGCTATTTGGAAAATCTTCGGAAATCTTCGGAAGATGGTCGGAAATCTTCGGAAAATCATCAAAAACGCCGTCATCAGTATGTTTATATAAGAAAAAGAACATTACACGTTAGCTCGAAGATATGAATTTTATTTCGTAGCATGAACAGTATCTCACGAGTGAGCGCAGCGAACGAGTGAGATTTTTGATTGTTCTCGCCACCGTGTAATATCCTCTATATATTTTTGGAATAAACTCGTGACTGTCGGCATATTGTAAAACATGGACTGGATTGGATTTGTAAAACATGGTCTGGACTGAATTTGTAAAACATGGATTTGTACGAAAATGTATTCGGAAAAGCAAACAAAACCAAACAATTTATTTGTTTCAATCTTATACCAGTTAATACCCTTTATCGCCCTTTATAAGGTTATTTGAGCTTTGTATTGCTACGTCACCTTTTATTCTCGTTTGTAATTATCCCGACCTAAATACCTTTTGCGCTATGATGGTGAGTAAAATAGACAGGCCAAACACGACTCCTACAGTTCGTGGCATTTGTACATTTGCCGTTTATTTTTCGGTCTTTCGACCTTTTTGTCGCTTCACTCTTGTTTATGAAGGGCACTTCGTATTGTGTTTTAAGGAGAAAATAGAAATTAGATCGTGCGATGGCAGATTTTCAGAGGTCATAGGTCTGCGTGATTTCCGCTGTTATCTGCATGTCGCTTCGTTGAGTTTGACACCTCCATTATTTGCCATGTGTTATGTTACAAATTCGTTGTTTAAAGTGGCAGGTAGTTTGTAGTCTAATCAGAACGCAGGGTGGTCGGAAACAACAACAAGGTTCTTTATTCCACACGAACGCAGTAATTCTACACAAGACTTCACGACAAACACACGCTAGGCTTGTAAACTATACTTTAGCCTGCGAAAACAGCCGTCCTTCGTCGCTCCCGGCCCGAGTGGCGTTTCGCGTGAAGGACGTCTGCGGTTCACCCCGAAAATTCCATACTGATGACGTAAGCGTGAACTTTATAATTTTGAATAATTTATCAGTTGCAGTCACGAAAGTGTGCCAAGCCGCAAATGTCTCACATTCTCACATACGTACAGAGTATTTTAGAAATACCGGTAACTGGTGAGATCCACATGGAGGATCAAAACCATGGTCTTGACTAAGCCGAACAAAGGCACAGTCAACAGAGTTGCGCGTCAACAGTTGCATTTGAATCATGTTGTTACATCAGCTTGAAAAACATAAGCTCGATCAGATAGCTGAAAGAAAAATTAGAATTTCACCAGATAAGCTGGTGTATAGCTTTCTCGAAGTAAAGCTACAGCGTTCTGAAGAAGTACGAGGGCAAATATGATATCAGTTCTGTACTCTCAAAAAGTTCTAATCACTGTTTACGGAGGTGTCAGCGTGTTTAGATAACGGCGTAATTCGTAATGACTCTGGTCTATACATACGACCAAGTCTTGAAGCCAGTTAGTTCGTCGGTGTGAATCATACTATTACCGACCACGAGGTCGCCACTAACCAAGTGACTTAGTGGCTACCTTCGGGTCGGAATATATAATAAGGAACTCTAGTTCACCACTAACCCCATGACTTAGTGGCTACCTTAGGGTCGGAATATATAATAGAGAACTCTAGGTCGCCACTAACCCCATGACTTAGTGGCTACCTTAGGGTCGAAATATGTAATAAGGAACTCTAGGTCGCCACTAACCCCATGACTTAGTGGCGACCTTTGGGTCTGAATATACAATAAGGACCTCGAGGTCGCCACTAACCAAGTGACTTAGTGGCTACCTTCGGGTCGGAATATACAATAAGGAACTCGAGGTCGCCACTAACCCCATGACTTAGTGGCGACCTTTGGGTCTGAATATATAATAAGGACCTCGAGGTCGCCACTAACCAAGTGACTTAGTGGCTACCTTCGGGTCGATTGTGATGCCATCTTTAACCACACTGACCGGTTCACTTGCCTCTCTCGATGTAGCGGGTTGATCGTTCTCTTTGGGTGTCATATCCCCTAATATTTGTGTTAGGGTAGAAATGGGCGGTCTCTTTTCCGGATCTTGATCCAAGCATCGTTCAATCGTCTGCAGCCAGTTTTCCTTAGCGTTATCGTCAAGGGCATCGGTTAACCTGCTAGGATTAATTGTGGGCCGCCTTCCTTGTCGAACATGGTGAAAAATAAGATCAGTTGAAGATACTTCACCTTCCCAAGGGTGGGATCGCTCAGGCATCGTTAACTCGACCATCACCATTCCTATGCTGAAAACATCACTTGGGAAGTTTCTTTTAGCACTGAGCTCGATCAATTCTGGTGCTGTATACGGCGCTGTCCCAACTTTGTGTCTTTCACTTGAACCCCCTCTTGATACGAAAGTGCTGGTTTGCGTGACCGAAAACTGACCGAAATCGAAATTTGCCTGCCCAAAATCGCCAACTTTTACAACATATACACTCTCGCTTCCGCCTCCTATGAAAATGTTGCCGGCTTTAACATCGCAGTGAACAACTCGGACGTTCTCGTGGAGGTACTTTAAGCCTGCACAGGCTTTATGTACGATATCTAATCGATGTGTCCATGGTAAATCATCTTCCAAGGCGTCGAGTAGCTGCCTTGCATTATGAACGTACTCGATTTCCCCATCACTAAGTCTTACTTCTTTCCACAAAAACTCGGTGACGAGTATTGACCTTTCGAAGTCCAGACCAAAGTGCTGCAAAACATTAGGGTGTTTCAACTTCATCATGCACTTGACTTCTTTTTCTATCCGGCGTTTATATCTATGGGTCATTTGTACCAAGTATTCTTTGCAGGCAACATCAAAACTAACTCCGTTCCTTTTCAGTGAGCCTTTGTACATCCTGCATGTTGCCCCAGAATCGAATGAATTCTTATCTAAGACAAGGTCTGCCCTGGCAATGTGTACGTTTTCTGTCTCCCCTCCCGCGGGAACCTTTATGCTGTCGCATACTGGTTTTGTAAGCTCGTCACTGGGATAACAATTTTTGTATTCCCAGAGTCCAGACGGCATCATGCGAGGTCTAAAGGCTCCAGGAAGATTGACATGGACGTATTAGTTTGGACAATATTGGAAATTCTAATCTGCCTAGGCCCTCAATTTTGTCTTGCGTTTGTCGAGGTCGTAAGCTTAGCGAAATAACAACTTGTCGTGTGGGATACGCTAAAACACAAGGGCTGGAATCTGTGGAAAAAATGGAAAATTTATACCTTTAAACTTTTGATCCTCACAGGAAGAAGAACAGTTGGACAAGATGGATGATGACGTGTTTTTACGTTGCATTGAAGCCAACATGCTGACTGACATGACCTTACAGGGGATTGAAGCTATCTCCAAGGTGTACATGAACCTCCCTAATGAGGACAACAAGAAGCGGGTCACCATCACTGAGGAGGGCGAGTTTAAACACATCTCTGAGTGGATCCTGGAAACTGATGGTGTGTCGCTTATGAGGGTCAGTGTCAGCGTCATCTTGTTTGGTCAACAATTCAGTCGCTTTTAATGCTTATTTTCAGTTAGATAGCTCGCTTATCAGTGATATTCTCTTTTGTTCTTGCAGGTTCTAAGCGAAAACGATGTTGATCCAGTGCGTACGACATCAAATGACATTTGTGAAATATTCTCTGTAAGTTATGAACTAGCTTAACAAGGCCGTTACTTGTTTCAGTTTACCTCCTGACTTGCAAGGCGGTGACTAAGGCTAAAAGGCTTTCTACAGTCACATGAACTCAGACTCTGAACGTATACTGAGTAAGTGGTTTCACTGAGTGGTTTAGAGCGTTGGATTTGAAATCTAGAGATCCCTCGTTTAAATCCTCCACCCTACTACCACAGCATGTGGATTTTTTTCTAGATAGTCCCGAGTTCAACTCCTGGACCGCGTTCTTTAAATAGCCAACTGGTCAGCCTCCCAGCAACACCAACATCGAGTTTTATGATCATTAATACACATTTCCTAACCATTTCAGCTAATCACTCTTAGTAACACGTTGTTAGTCAGTTTCTAACCTTTGAATCTTCACGTCTCGTTGCAGGTTCTTGGAGTCGAAGCTGTCCGGAAGGCAGTAGAACGTGAAATGAATCACGTGATCTCGTTTGACGGCTCATATGTAAATTACCGTCACTTGGCGTTGTTGTGTGACATCATGACATGTCGAGGACATCTCATGGCCATCACAAGACACGGCATTAATCGCCAAGAGGTTGGCGCGCTCATGAGATGCTCTTTTGAAGAAACGGTAAGCTCAATTTGATCAACATGCGTTACCGGTCTGTTAACATTTCCCGCTTTGGCACTGTTGGAAGAATTAAATTCTTCCAAGATGTTTTTCTTTTGGCCACCTTTTACTTTATTTTGTTCATCGTCACGTGAAAAAACGAGCTTTGATTTTGTGTTACACAAAGCAACTGGCTGGAAGGATGGTAGGTTTCTGCAAACCAAAGGCTATTTTGAGGCAGAATGACCAAAGGTGTCCGTCGTATTTTCACGTTCCGCTTTGCAAAATTCTGACACTATCATCTAGACACTGATAGCATTTAAGAGCCTATTAAGTCTTAAACAAGGAACATTTGTAATCATTTTTACAAGATCTCACTTTTATCTAAATTGTCAGGACTAAAAACGAGGCCAAGTACTTTCAGTTGACTTCCTTTGCGTCATTCTCTGAAATCTGTAGTATTTTTCTTTCACATTTGTTTATATTGAGCCCTTTAAGAACAATTTCTTTGTTGGCTTAGGTCGATGTGCTTATGGAGGCTGCTCAACACGCGGAAGTAGATCATCTGCGCGGTGTCAGTGAGTGCTTGATCCTTGGAAAACTTCCTCGGTTAGGCACAGGCAGCTTCGATCTCATGTTAGATGCAGAGAAGTGCAAGTCTGGTATGGAGATCCCTACTAACATAATGGGCCCAGGAATGATGGGTGGACCCATGACAGGTGAGATAACCAAGCTGGCCTTTCGTAGTTGACTCAAGTGGGTATTAAAGGCCCCAGTCAGCCACACCTTTGTTTTTGTTTTATGCTAGAGTCTGGCTATTATATTTTTTTTCGGAGCATGTCGAAACGAAGAAAAATCACTGTGAAACTGCTAAAGATAATTGCAGGTGTAAACGTGCTTTCAGGAACTAAACTTACAGTAAAACGACAAGATCTCGCTTCGCCGTGCTATATCAATAAAAAATCGATGGCGTCGAACATGGCAGAGGCTGTCTAGGATCCTTGAAAGCGACTTGTTTAACCCTTAGAATTCTTGCTTTTCCAAACTTTTACTTAACTCACTGTTTGTATTATGCGCAGGTACGGGAATGTTCTTCGGTGCAGCAGGTTCTCCTACAGCTAAGTCACCTCAAATGACACCATGGACCATGGGAGCCACACCCGCTTATACAGAGGCTTGGAGTCCTGGACTCGGCAGTGGAATGACACCAGGAGCTGCTGGTTTCTCACCTGCAGCTTCAGAAGCCAGCGGGTTTAGTCCTGGAGGGTACAGTCCAGCCTGGAGCCCGCAACCACAATCACCTTCATCTCCAGGTCCCAGCAG
>JAHPZR010018522.1:0-11529 GCA_019787425.1 Platygyra sinensis | reverse complement strand
AAATATATTTGACAGTAAAATCTTAAAACTATGTGTTTCTACCTCAAAGTTATTTTATGTCTGCTTCTAATTTTCGAAAATTTAAGGTGGCTCTGAACGCCACCTACAGAATTTTTTTGAACTTTGCCAAAAGTTGCGCCTAATCATGCTTATCGAATGTTGATAATATAAAAAAATTTCACCGTGCCGTTTTTGAAATATAAGCCCCTAAAGCTGTAATTAAGGGTGTGTTTAGCAGGTCATACTGTTGCTATGGTAACCTATTATGTTATGAAAAAGACAACATGTTCACCAATAGTTTAGCGTTTTTTGATACCATGTTTGTAGCATTAAGTGATAAGGAGTGGTTATAACGACCCATAGAAACTAAGTTCTGGAAACTGTTTCGAGCCACCTTAAGTGAGTACTTCTGAAGTCTTAGGTTCAGTGTCCAAGCCTTTAGTTGGCAGAAGCGAACACATGACGATACCGACTTCACGAAACTAATTAAGGGACAGTTGATTCGTTAATTCTTGTCATTCGTTCCTTGTAGACTAGTTTAGATTACTTCCTGTTCCCGTTATTTCGATCACTTTTTTGTGCAAAAGCAACTGATTGGAGCTCCTTTTGTATAACAAAGTTAAAATACATTTCGCTTGTTTCTTTTCATTTGATTTCAAGAACAACTTTTACATCACGAGTTTTGTATTAGTTTCTACCTTATAACAGCATGTGAACTGTAACAAAGAAAACTCCATCCAGGAGAGCTTGGGCTTAAGTAAAAAAACTTTGATTTAACGGGCACCGCTATTACACCCGTACACTGCCCAGTTCCCTTTAGGGTAGCTGCCCATTACAAGTTTCGCTTTATATAGCATGATAACATAGGCTAGATTTAGTTTCCTTGAAACTTAAACAATTAGTGAATCTGATGCTAAAGCTATAAACACTTTTGTACAACAATTAAAGGGGGTTTGGCCTCTATGGTTAGGGAGAGCTACACGACTTCATAAATTTCTAACTGCACTGCAGAGATTAGTTGACAAACGTTAGAACTACCTTAAACACGCTCAATTGTATTTAATTCGATATTTCTTCTTACATTTAATCATATCGAAATGTTCATAACTGGAGTAAATTTCTAACACTGCACAAATTAGTTTACAAACTTTAAAAAAACTACCTTAAACACGTTCAGTTGAAATTGTTCATTAATAATATATTACTTATTACATTTAATCACATCGAAGTGTTTGCAACTGGAGTATTTCAAGAAGGCAGAGGATCCATTGAGCATGCCACAGAGGTCATACTATATGTCCTGATTTCCTTGACACGGAGATGGTCTTTCCGGTAGACTCAGCCCTCTTTCTGCTTCACCTATCCTGTCAGACAGCTCTTCTCTGAAGTTCGATGCAGCTGATGGAAGGAGCTCGATATCACTTGTTCCGACATTCACCGTTTGACTGAATTCATAAGGGACCGTTACTGGTGCCATCTCTTTCCAGTTGATTGTTTTTCCACATCCAACAGCTGGTTTAGAATTCTTCTCGTGTTTCACTGTATTACCAGTGCTCTTGGTGATTGTAAGTTTGCCTTTACCAAGCCAGCTAAACGAGAAGGTGCCCAGAACCGCGTATGCTGAATCTCTGAAGTCGTTGACAGTTGATGGTCGATTTCCGCAGGTTGTATTACCTTCACATCCTTCCACCTTGGTCCAAATTATACCGCAGTAGGGACATTTTCGCAATTCAGACACACCATGCGCGCTCTGGTATTCACGACATTCCGTTCTGATATGGAACAGTATTGTGCGGAGTTGATTCACCATGTTGGCAACGTGCCCAGCCTCATTCCCTGCACCATCACCACTAAAGGTAAACTTGTTCTTTTCGGATATCCTCTTCTGGGCTTGAACAATTTCATCTGCCATATACGCCTGGAACTCAAACACAAGGTCAACCGGCCGTAGGTCCTTGCCACTGAAAGCTTTTCTTGCCTCATCAAAAGCCTTCTTTGTTTCAGAAAAGTTCTGAACTTCACGGCTGGTGGACTGTAGAATCAACTTATGGCTGTTGTGGATTTTAAATAGCTTCAAAAAGTTTTCATTGTTCACTGTCAGGTTAAATTCTTTCTTGCAAGTCTCAAGTATCCTTTGCAGAAGTGTCTCACGCTTCGTACTGATCCAGGAAAAGACAACCGTGTCGATACCAAGTTCATCTTCTATTAGCGGTGTGAGTTCGTCCTCTTTCCAGTCGACCATATCCATGTGCGTGACAAGAACCCCCACCACCTCCATAGGAAGTTCCAGGAAACGATCTGCATATTTGGAAACATTCTCCAACACATTAGCAATACGAGTTTCAGCCTTGACAACAATGAATATTCTTGAGACGGGTCTGAAGTTCAGTGCCCAGCTATCCAAATGTTGTGATCCAATTTATCTTTCAATGGGTTGCTGCCGGGTGTATCGGATACGATAAGGCTGCCGTCAGGGACCCACAAAACTGTCGAGCTCTTCGTGGCACTCAACTTCGAACCTGAACTCCTGCCTTTCACTCCTGTCAGTTTCTCTACAATAGTAGACTTGCCAGTGCCAACGTCACCCACAAGAACTATGTAGGGTGGATCTTCGAAATTCCTATGCTGAGTCGTGGATTTTGCCATGACAGTCAACGCACCTGAAAATTGGGAAAATTAAGAACTTTACTGAAACAAGAACCAAAACGGCATTTCGCTCGGGCAAATGCGTTATTCAAACTGGTTAGGAGACAGCACGAAGTCTGCAAAGCGTCGGCAGCCACCAGATCGAAGCAAATTCCAAGAATTAATCAGATAATTTATGCTGAGCTTGCTCTTTCGTCAGGACAATTTCGCGGAATTGTTATTCGGTTTAATCAACAATGAGTAACCCAAGACAACAGATTCTTGCAAAATAGACCTAGAAAGGACGTTCTATTAAACAGTTGACTATGTGAAAGGTTATGTTCAGCATTAGAGCAAACATAAGTCATTTTATATTGGGAAAACGTGCAGTGGATTTCATACGGTGTAAAGATCGAAGAGTCATTCCTACATAAAGGTCAATTTATAATGAAAAGACATCCATTAATAAATGCTAATAGATGTACCTACTTCAACGTTAACTAAGATCACAGTGACAAAATCATCTAAACCAAGACGACATAGTGTTCATTCTTAAACAGGAACAAATGCAAGATTTCACTGAGTTCCTTAACGTGATATAAACCGTCATTCTGGAGAAAGCACAGTTTGCCAGACGTCAGCAGCCACGAGATCGAAGCGAATTCCAAGAAATCTGATAATTTATGCTGAACTTGCTCTTACGTCAGATCGATTTCGCGGAATTGTTATTCTGGGAATTCAACATTAGTGAGTTTAAGCATGGCGTTTACGGCAGACGGCAAACGGCAAAGATGACCACTGAGTTTGTGTTCTTTTCTTCTAATCCTTAATTAAATCACATAAAAATAGAAAAATGTCTCCTACCATTCACCACAAATACAAATATTTTCACTCTACTGTTCAAAGAGCCAAAAACAGACGGCAAAAGTTTTATTTTCGCCGTTTGCCGTTTGGCGCAACGTCAACCTCTATTGAGTAACCGAAGACAACGTACAAATCGTTGCTAAATGAGCTTAGTAAGGATTTACTGTGTTTATGATTACAATGTTATGCAAGTTTGTGACTCTAATGAAAGCTAAATATTACGCTAGATTTTGACTGCTTTTGAGTTCTTTTCTATATCACATGCGCTTAGCCGGTTTAGTAATCAATTTTTTTAGGAAGTAAACGAATATTTAGGTGATTTCTTAATGTAACTATTTCAATTGACCGTTCAATAAGTGCCCTGAGGCCACAAGAATAATGATACGAAGGAACAATGAAAGGGAGTCGTAAACCTATATTGCTTTGGTGTTTTCGACTGCGCGTGTAACCACTTGGGAGGAAAACTTCCATGTCTAACTTGAATGAAATGGGAGAACGTGCAAGGGATTTCATACGGCGTAAAGATCGAAGAGTCATTCCTAAATAAAGATTAATTTAATGGAAATACACCCATTAGTAAATATAATAGATGTACCTTCTTCAACGTCCTTGTAACAGAAGCAGTCTTGCACTTCGTCTTAAACTTGAACGTGAACTTAAACCTATCTTGCACGTCTCTCTGTCTGCTATTCAAAGGAACGGCAAATGAAACAGAACAGTCGGGGCAGACTGTGACTGAAATTCCCGCCTGCCACATTTGGTATGGTTTTTGCTTGCCGCCCACTTTTAGCACTTTTGATGGATCAATTAAATAAGCCAATCAGAGAACGAAGTGTAACATGAAACATGAAACAAAGCCGAATCACGCAAACAGTCAACAGACTTGCGTGTGAAGAGCTATATTTGAATCCTGTGGTACCAGAGCGATCAAAGGAGGAATAAACCTATACATCGAGCGCCAGAAACATAAGCTCGATCAGATAGCGGGAAGAAACATAAAAATTTCTCTAGACAAGCGTATAGCTTTCTCGAAGTGAAGCCCTGGCGGCTCCGATGAAGGCAAACAGTAATCACAGCCGGGCCCGGCGTCACAATGTAGAATGCAAGTAAGCAACACGTTCACAGAAAACGTCATATCTTGTCCCTCTAAAGCAAATGCTTGGAGATTTAAAAACATATGTTGCAAAAGAAATGAGCCAAAACAATACACTAACACATTGCAAATTACAGAGGTGTCAAACTCGGCGAAGCGACATGTATACACCAGCGGAAATCATGCAGTCCTATGACCTCTTAAAATTTGCCATAGCACGATCTACGGCTCCGCTCTACTCTAATTTAAATTCCTCCTTGTAACATTACATGAAGTCCCCTTCATAAACACGAGTGAAGCGACAAAAAGGTCGAGTGACCCAACAGAGAACGGCAAATGTACAAATGTCACGAACCGTAGAAGTCGTGCAGGTTAGTTAACCCCATTTCACACATCATTCCCCGAAATCTTTCTCCTGTTCTTTCTTCAGTATAATTTTTCACTTTTCCCCACGGATATTCAGAGAATCCAAAGCTTCCTCTATGCATTTCTTCGCTTTCTCCATTTGCAAATTTGTGTATGAAAACAAACCTTTTCCCCTGGGAAAGATGAGAGGTATAGATTAACATTTGATTGACGTTTCAGTGCTCTCAGCCAATCCGAAATTCGCGTGCACTGGTGAACGCATTAAGTTCAAAAAAAACCCCACGAATTTGGGCAGAGCGGGGAATTCACCGACCTCGACTCTCACCAATCTTCTCACGGCTAGCGCCACTCCGCGTTCACGGCTTCGCAACCCAAAACAAATGGCACTCGCGCGCTAAATTCCGCCAGCTGACGCAGGCTATTTTGCAGATAGCTAACAAACATTCCAGCTGGATAAAATCCTAGACAGGCAAAATTTTCGTTGTCGAGCGTTTAGTCCCCAATGGAAACCGGACGGAATAAGGAATGAAAGTTGAAAATGTGCAAGCGAAGCGTTTATCTAATCATTTTTTACTGATATAAAACAGCGAAGTGTTTCAACTTGGAACATTCCCTGAAGAAGTCAGGCGGTGCCTGACGAAATATTGGGAAAAATACAAACAGTTAACCCCCAAACCCGTTACGCTCAGCCTTTCTGATGTTCAGTTTCTGGAAAATATACTACTCACAAAATTCATAAAAAACTACATCCGGGACCCGAGTGGTTTATTTCCATAATCTCACACGCGAGTTTTCGATGATTCATGTGATATCAAGTTTGTCTATTAAATTGTACTAAATTCGTTGGTGTATCATCGAAACATCTTCGGGTCTTCTCCAAAGTCTTCGGCAATCTTCGGAAATTTTCGGACATTTTTGGAAAATATTCGGAAATGCTGCGGAAGGTGGTCGGAAATCTTCGGAAAAATCCATCCAAAACGCCCGTTCAATCAGTATGTTTATATAAGAAAAAGAACATTAACACGTTAGTTCGAAGATATGAATTTTTATTTCGTAGCAATGAACACTATCTCACGACGTGAGCGTCAAGAAGAGCGAAGCGAGGTGAGATATTTGTTCTCGCCGCCGTGTAATTATCCTCTAATAGAATTTTTGGAATAAACTTCGTGGACTGTTCGGGAGCATATTGTAAAACATGGACTGGATTGGATTTGTATAAAACATGGTCGGGAACTGGATTTGTAAACCATGGATTTGTAAGAAAATCCACATTCGTAAAAGCAAACAAACCCAAACAATTTTATTTTGTTTCAATCTGCTAGACCAGTTAATACCGTTTATCGCCCCTTTATAAGTTTATTTGAGCTTTTGCATTGCGCTACGTCCACCTTTTTATTCTCGCTTTGTTAATTAGCCCGACCTAAATACCTTTTGCGCTATGATGGTGAGTAAAATAGGGACAGGCCAAACACGACTCGCTACAGGTTCGTGGCATTTGTCCATTTGGCCGTTTATTTTTCGGTCTTTCGACCTTTTTGTCGCTTCACTCTTGTTTATGAAGGGTAACTTCGTATTGTGTGTTTAAGGAGGAAACTAGAAATTAGATCGTGCGATGGCACAGATATTCAGAGGTCATAGTGTCTGCGTGATTTCCGCTGTGTATCAGGATGTCGCCTTCGTTGAGTTTGACACCTCCATCTAGTTAGCCACTGTTGTTATGGTTGGCAAGTTCGTTGTTTAAAGTGGCAGGTAGTCGTTTGTAGTCTAATCAGAACGCAGGAGGTGGTACGGAAACAAACAACAACAAGTGTTCTTTATTCCCCACCGAACGCAGTTAATTCCACAGAAGGAGCCTGTCAACAACAAAACACACGTTAGGCTTGTCGTACACTATACTTTAGCCTGCGAAAACAGCCGTCCTTCGTCGTTCCCGGCCCGGTGGCGTTTTTCGCGTGAAGACTGTCTGCGGTTCACCCCGAAATTCCATACTGATGACGTAAGCGTGAACTTTATAATTTGAATAATTTATCAGTTGCAGTGCACGAAAGGTTTGTGGCCAAGCCGCAAAATGTCCTCACATTGTCACAGACTGTACAGAGTATTTTAGAAATACCGGTAACTGGTGAGATCCACATGGAGGATCAAACCATGGTCCTTGACCTAAGCCGAACAAAGGCACAGTCACCAGGAGTTGCGCGTCAACAGTTGCATTTGAATCATTTTGTTACATCGAGCTTGAAAAACATAAGCTCGATCAGATAGCTGAAAGAAAAATTAGAATTGTCACCAGATAAGCTGGTGTATAGCTTTTCTCGAAGTAAAGCTACAGCGTCTGGAGAAGTACGAGGGCAAATATGATATCAGTTCTGTACTCTCAAAAAGTTCTAATCACTGTTTACGGAGGTGTCAGCGTGTTAGATAACGGCGTAATTCGTAATGACTCTGGTCTATCAATGAGCGAAAGAGGAAGGGTGGAACCTGGAGAGAAGTAAATCTAGCGGAAGAAGAGTGGGTTTGGAAGGCGAGGGTTGCGGCCTCCTTTATGCGCCTCCTGGCGCCGGAGAGATCTAAGTGCTAAGTGTGTCTGGTCTATACATACGACCAAGTCTTGAAGCCAGTTAGTTCTGTCGGTGTGAATCAGTACTATTACCGACCACGAGGTCGCCACTAACCAAGTGACTTAGTGGCTACCTTCGGGTCGGAATATTAATAAGGAACTCTAGTTCGCCACTAACCCCATGACTTAGTGGCTACCTTGGGTCGGAATATACTAATAGAGAACTCTAGGTCGCCAATAACCCCATGGACTTAGTGGCTACCTTCAGGGTCGACATATATAAATAAGGAAACTCTAGGTCGCCACTAACCCCATGACTAGTGGCGACCTTTGGGGTCTGAATATATAATAAGGAACCTCAGGTCGCCACTAACCAAGTGACTTAGTGGCTACCTTCGGGTTCGATTGTGATGCCATCTTTAACCACACTGAACCGGTTCACTGCTCTCTCGATGTAGCGGGTTGATCGTTCTCTTTGGTGTCATATCCCCTAATATTTGTGTTAGGGTAGAAATGGGCGGTCTCTTTTCCGGATCTGATCCAGCATCGTTCAATCGTCTGCAGCCAGTTTTCCTTAGCGTTATCGTCAAGGACATCGGTTAACCTGCTAGGATTAATTGTGGGCCGCCTTCCTTGTCGAACATGGTGAAAAATAAGATCAGTTGAAGATACTTCACCTTCCCAAGGGTGGGATCGCTCAGGCATCGTTAACTCGACCATCACCATTCCTATGCTGAAAACATCACTTGGGAAGTTTCTTTTAGCACTGAGCTCGATCAATTCTGGTGCTGTATACGGCGCTGTCCCAACTTTGTGTCTTTCACTTGAACCCCCTCTTGATACGAAAGTGCTGGTTTGCGTGACCGAAAACTGACCGAAATCGAAATTTGCCTGCCCAAAATCGCCAACTTTTACAACATATACACTCTCGCTTCCGCCTCCTATGAAAATGTTGCCGGCTTTAACATCGCAGTGAACAACTCGGACGTTCTCGTGGAGGTACTTTAAGCCTGCACAGGCTTTATGTACGATATCTAATCGATGTGTCCATGGTAAATCATCTTCCAAGGCGTCGAGTAGCTGCCTTGCATTATGAACGTACTCGATTTCCCCATCACTAAGTCTTACTTCTTTCCACAAAAACTCGGTGACGAGTATTGACCTTTCGAAGTCCAGACCAAAGTGCTGCAAAACATTAGGGTGTTTCAACTTCATCATGCACTTGACTTCTTTTTCTATCCGGCGTTTATATCTATGGGTCATTTGTACCAAGTATTCTTTGCAGGCAACATCAAAACTAACTCCGTTCCTTTTCAGTGAGCCTTTGTACATCCTGCATGTTGCCCCAGAATCGAATGAATTCTTATCTAAGACAAGGTCTGCCCTGGCAATGTGTACGTTTTCTGTCTCCCCTCCCGCGGGAACCTTTATGCTGTCGCATACTGGTTTTGTAAGCTCGTCACTGGGATAACAATTTTTGTATTCCCAGAGTCCAGACGGCATCATGCGAGGTCTAAAGGCTCCAGGAAGATTGACATGGACGTATTAGTTTGGACAATATTGGAAATTCTAATCTGCCTAGGCCCTCAATTTTGTCTTGCGTTTGTCGAGGTCGTAAGCTTAGCGAAATAACAACTTGTCGTGTGGGATACGCTAAAACACAAGGGCTGGAATCTGTGGAAAAAATGGAAAATTTATACCTTTAAACTTTTGATCCTCACAGGAAGAAGAACAGTTGGACAAGATGGATGATGACGTGTTTTTACGTTGCATTGAAGCCAACATGCTGACTGACATGACCTTACAGGGGATTGAAGCTATCTCCAAGGTGTACATGAACCTCCCTAATGAGGACAACAAGAAGCGGGTCACCATCACTGAGGAGGGCGAGTTTAAACACATCTCTGAGTGGATCCTGGAAAACTGATGGTGTGTCGCTTATGAGGGTCAGTGTCAGCGTCATCTTGTTTGGTCAACAATTCAGTCGCTTTTAATGCTTATTTTCAGTTAGATAGCTCGCTTATCAGTGATATTCTCTTTTGTTCTTGCAGGTTCTAAGCGAAAACGATGTTGATCCAGTGCGTACGACATCAAATGACATTTGTGAAATATTCTCTGTAAGTTATGAACTAGCTTAACAAGGCCGTTACTTGTTTCAGTTTACCTCCTGACTTGCAAGGCGGTGACTAAGGCTAAAAGGCTTTCTACAGTCACATGAACTCAGACTCTGAACGTATACTGAGTAAGTGGTTTCACTGAGTGGTTTAGAGCGTTGGATTTGAAATCTAGAGATCCCTCGTTTAAATCCTCCACCCTACTACCACAGCATGTGGATTTTTTTCTAGATAGTCCCGAGTTCAACTCCTGGACCGCGTTCTTTAAATAGCCAACTGGTCAGCCTCCCAGCAACACCAACATCGAGTTTTATGATCATTAATACACATTTCCTAACCATTTCAGCTAATCACTCTTAGTAACACGTTGTTAGTCAGTTTCTAACCTTTGAATCTTCACGTCTCGTTGCAGGTTCTTGGAGTCGAAGCTGTCCGGAAGGCAGTAGAACGTGAAATGAATCACGTGATCTCGTTTGACGGCTCATATGTAAATTACCGTCACTTGGCGTTGTTGTGTGACATCATGACATGTCGAGGACATCTCATGGCCATCACAAGACACGGCATTAATCGCCAAGAGGTTGGCGCGCTCATGAGATGCTCTTTTGAAGAAACGGTAAGCTCAATTTGATCAACATGCGTTACCGGTCTGTTAACATTTCCCGCTTTGGCACTGTTGGAAGAATTAAATTCTTCCAAGATGTTTTTCTTTTGGCCACCTTTTACTTTATTTTGTTCATCGTCACGTGAAAAAACGAGCTTTGATTTTGTGTTACACAAAGCAACTGGCTGGAAGGATGGTAGGTTTCTGCAAACCAAAGGCTATTTGAGGCAGAATGACCAAAGGTGTCCGTCGTATTTTCACGTTCCGCTTTGCAAAATTCTGACACTATCATCTAGACACTGATAGCATTTAAGAGCCTATTAAGTCTTAAACAAGGAACATTTGTAATCATTTTTACAAGATCTCACTTTTATCTAAATTGTCAGGACTAAAACGAGGCCAAGTACTTTCAGTTGACTTCCTTTGCGTCATTCTCTGAAATCTGTAGTATTTTTCTTTCACATTTGTTTATATTGAGCCCTTTAAGAACAATTTCTTTGTTGGCTTAGGTCGATGTGCTTATGGAGGCTGCTCAACACGCGGAAGTAGATCATCTGCGCGGTGTCAGCGAGTGCTTGATCCTTGGAAAACTTCCTCGGTTAGGCACAGGCAGCTTCGATCTCATGTTAGATGCAGAGAAGTGCAAGTCTGGTATGGAGATCCCTACTAACATAATGGGCCCAGGAATGATGGGTGGACCCATGACAGGTGAGATAACCAAGCTGGCCTTTCGTAGTTGACTCAAGTGGGTATTAAAGGCCCCAGTCAGCCACACCTTTGTTTTTGTTTTATGCTAGAGTCTGGCTATTATATTTTTTTTCGGAGCATGTCGAAACGAAGAAAAATCACTGTGAAACTGCTAAAGATAATTGCAGGTGTAAACGTGCTTTCAGGAACTAAACTTACAGTAAAACGACAAGATCTCGCTTCGCCGTGCTATATCAATAAAAAATCGATGGCGTCGAACATGGCAGAGGCTGTCTAGGATCCTTGAAAGCGACTTGTTTAACCCTTAGAATTCTTGCTTTTCCAAACTTTTACTTAACTCACTGTTTGTATTATGCGCAGGTACGGGAATGTTCTTCGGTGCAGCAGGTTCTCCTACAGCTAAGTCACCTCAAATGACACCATGGACCATGGGAGCCACACCCGCTTATACAGAGGCTTGGAGTCCTGGACTCGGCAGTGGAATGACACCAGGAGCTGCTGGTTTCTCACCTGCAGCTTCAGAAGCCAGCGGGTTTAGTCCTGGAGGGTACAGTCCAGCCTGGAGCCCGCAACCACAATCACCTTCATCTCCAGGTCC
>JAHPZR010018517.1:0-20827 GCA_019787425.1 Platygyra sinensis | reverse complement strand
AGCTAGTAGCCAATTAAGGGGGAGCAGAAATACTCTTCATATGCTATTCCGCAATACAATGCTTTGGTTCGACACAGGCTTTTCTCTTTCTTCTCTATGCAAATTACCATCAATTCACAAATTTATGTTTACATTGATTGTGTCAAGAACATTAAATTAACTCCACACTTGAAATATTGTTTGATTTACGTCTACTACAGTCAGACATACAAACCAAGGTAGACTTACTTGGAGTTAATGAGTTGCTGCAAGAGAAATGATCTCACAACAGGACTGCTGTCCATTCCGAACTCAGGGAATGGGGAGAATTCTTTTGTTTCACAAGTAGACTGCGATCCTGTAACAAACCGCATGAGCATTTCAAACACATCCGGATCCAACTCACGCACGTCTTCCCCGAAGCAAAACACTGACACTATCTCCATGAAGAAAGAGTTGCAACGTTGAAGGAATTTCTCATGATCTTCAGGCTCGTCTCTGCAGACAAAGTCAATAATTACATCATTAAAAGGGTAATCACGTATAGGTTATTAATTTTAATCCAACATAGTCCTGCACAGAAAGTTGGTTGAGTTTGTGATAGAATTTTATGGAGAAAGCAAGCAAACAATTGTTTCTCGGTGCTAGCCTATTCATGGATAAACATAAAA
Organism: Platygyra sinensis; assembly: GCA_019787425.1. Lineage (NCBI taxonomy): Eukaryota > Metazoa > Cnidaria > Anthozoa > Scleractinia > Merulinidae > Platygyra > Platygyra sinensis. Next base: position 20,177 of record JAHPZR010018517.1, on the reverse strand, counting down.
AAGTGCTTCAAACCTTAATATCTCCATCATTTATAAATCATCAACTTACGCGTGCGATCTTGGAATCGAATCCTCACTGCATCTCACCAAAAACCGTTCAACAATATTGAGCGAATCTATCTTTGAAAAATCTGTCCAGTCACCTAAGGCCTGCAAAAATGGTCGAATGTTCAGCTGCGTGCACAGATGAGTTTAAACTACATCACAGAAACAGACTATGAATTTTACTTGGCTTGAATGCTTACGTTCCAGTTCGTACCTTCCAAAGTGTTAAAGCGTTCTGCAGGTCTTGGGAATCCAGTTCATCTTGGCATGGATACACATGCTCAATAAACATTCTCACTGCACTTAGACGCTGCCACATGTATCTAAAAATGGAAAGGTTAGTAAATCAAAATCAAAATTCGTAAGATGTCACCGGACTTTTTGAGAACCAATCAAATCATCAATGACCTTTAAAAACTAGGTGTTCTTTACTTCTACCTCGTTTATTAACTTAAACGTCTCTTTGTTGATCAACGAGATCTTGTAAGATGTTTGTATTCTGCCACTCGGAGTCCTTGGGTTCGTCAATTAAGCTTTAGCAAGATTTAATACTGTTCAAAGAGAATATTCGACCCAAGGGTATTCTAATTCGTAGCTTTAAAAATATTCGACAAATGCATCATTCTTTGTGATATTTGCTCGTCATCTTAGAGCTTATCAGCAATGTTCAAACTGATCTGGGTGATGTTTGCAATCTCAGAGCATGGTTACTATCATGGTAAAAATCATCAAACTTGAGAAAAATAGCCATTAATAATTCTTAATTTGTTAATTTAAGTCTATTTTGAACTTCAAGAACATGATAATAACAGTCTAACAACACCCAGTATCCGATCTAGCAGACAAATTCTTGTTCAGAAACTTCACGCAAAATGCATCACGTACATTATCTGTTCCGAGAAACGAGAAAAACTGTGAAAAATAAGAAGTTTTAGTTGGACATAATTATTTAGAAAAAGTTATAGTTGGGCATATTTAGTCACAAGACTCGTTTAGACCAATCGCGTGCGGTGGATTATTCACCGAAGTGGATGTGAATGGTACTTGGCTAACCACTTGGCTAATCACCTCCGAGGTAGCAGATCAGCGTGCGCGAAAAGTACTATTTACTTGTGTGGTATTTACTAATTTTAATTATAATCCATTTTCGTTCGCGTGCGATTGGTCTAAACACGTCACGTGATCGCTGGGGAATATCCGAGAATATCCCCAAATTTTCAAAACTGCGCGCGTTGCGAAAAAGATTTGAAGAATAATAAACACAATAGCCTTACTGTTACCCCATGACAGACCTGTTCACCAAGAAATCACATTTATGAAGTCATACCTGCACTGTGTAATGATTGCCTGAGTTTTTTCTCCAATGGGTGCCTCGTCTCCTGTAGAGCTCTTGCTGATCATTTCTTCTACTGGTATTTTCACTGACAAAACTAAGTCACACCATACCTGCCTTGGTGACATGCCCTTAACCTCTTCTTCACCAGGCTCCATACGCTCTAAGCACATCTGTAAGGCTATAGCATCAATAGTCTGTGTAAAGAAAGAAGTTTCTCTTTTAACCTTATTTATGAGATAGATAATTGGTTGATAGAGTGGTTTTCACACGTAAAGTAATTGGCATTTGCTTTGGTTTTGCATTACACTGTTAAGCGAGTGGCTTAAAAAAAAGCTGGCGCCATTATGTCGTTTACTAAGTCATATTCGTACTCTCGAAATTGAACTGGAACTAGATTGCAATGAAGGCATCTGCGGGGAAATATCATTCAAATAAGATGAATGCTATTTGCATTTGAAAACACTCCTCGCGTCAGCCTCAGTTGCAAGCTACATTCAGCGACAAAAGTAGTTGAGACAATTTAAAAGAAAATTAACCTCTTCGTATTTTATCTACATCTAGCGTTAGTTCTCTGACACCCCCGCGACCTCTAATTCTATGCCTTTAAGCGCTGTGGTCCGTGCAGTCTTAGAAATAGAAATATCCACATTGTTTGGGGAAAGGGGGAGATGTTTTCTAGACGCGTAAGACCGAGCTACTGACAAGAGAATTCCCAAGACAAGAAGAATTGTTGTCGCTTGTTGTAGTCAAATACCGAATATGATCTACTAATTGCAACTCGCGCGCTCGGACATATTTCCCGACCTTGGGCCGTAAATTGTATTTGTTTTAGGGTTTGAATGGTTTACTAGATCGTCTGAATTTGATTTTGGCTTTATCAAAACTCAATTCATTCTTGATTGGAAACTGCTCTACCTTCTTTTTAGGTAGCAAAGTTAATTTTATTTATTTAGCTCACAATGTAGCCTTGTAAACGACGTGTAAAGATGCATTGGGTTGATGTTGTCCACGAAAGGCTTCTCTTCCCATCGTCACTCGTCTAGCTTAATTAAATGTTGCTAACTAGATTCTGAAAAGTCAAGCCTATATAATTTTTCTTTTATACATACTAAGCTCTTGTTTAATAGTAGCGGATGAAGAACAACTCACCATTTCGTTTTCATCCCACGAGAATGCATTTAGAAGGTCTTGTGCAATATCGGATGTGGTTTGCAGTAAGAGTGATAAACAGTTGAGTCGCCGCTGAATGCGGGAATGTGCTACATGAACCAGTGCCAAATCCATAACGAAGTTCTCGCCTGGTGACCGGACTGAGTGATGAATCTCTCTTGCAGCGGCTGTAATCGCTCTTTGAACAACCTACAGCAAGGATTATACGACTGCTACTTTGACGATACAAAATATACCATTTTTGCTTGTTTATACTTTACTCGACAAAATACAGCTACTATAGCATACTACATACTGATACATACTACTTGCATACTACAGCTACGACAGGGGTTCGCTTCTTTATTTATCGAGGACGAAATGGCGGTATGATAAAATATGATAATTTAATTATTAGAATGCATTCAAATTCAGCCATTACCTCAACCTCCTCCTCAGAACGAGGTTTGTAAACCATGTGCGTAAAGTCGTGCAAATAGCAAGCTGCTACCGTCTTTTCTCCTCCCTCAGTGATCGCTTCTGAAACGACTGAATTGACTCTTGAACTGTTCAGCAATGATCGTAAACATCCCGTCACGTTTTCATGGGAATTGGCTGCAATAAAATGTAAAAAAAAATAATAACTACTGAAAACGTTGAATTAGTTACTCCGTATAAGGACTTCAGACCATGCAATTTTCTTACTTTCATTTTGTAGGTCTAAAACCAGAAGCAATTGCTTAACAGAGGTTAGATACATTCGGAAAAGTATTTTGCGATGTATTTCAATTCCGTGACTTGCAGAGTACATTTATCTGAGGAAGACCGCAGAAGGCGTTCGAAAATTCAGTTTAAACGATTTTTGAACTGTGTAAACTTGCAATTTAGAATTTTAATCATGAGCACAGATAGCTCCAACAGTTTTATTCCGCAAACATATAATTCGCACATTTATTACACTCACCTGCGATACTTCTGGCCTCTCGATACAGCTCATCAATGCGCTCTTTGAGAAGCCAGGAAAAGGGAAACTTGCTTTGAAAGGCATGCAAATCATATCCCGATTTTGAGACTGGAACCTTGCTGCGGACTACAGAGATATCCCCTTCTTGAGACATAAAGGACTCAAAACTAAGCTCGCTAAGGGAACTGTCCCCAAAAATTTTCAACCACAGGTTAAACACCCAAGTTTCTCCACTAGCAGCCAGTTCAAGATTTCCATCGCGATCAACGTATGCTATGACTTCCGCCAGGATGGGAGCCACAACAGACTGGAAACGGCGCCACAGTGCTTTCTTGAACGTTCCAGTTTCGTTCACAGTGCGGGACAAGGCTTCCGTCTGAAGCCAATCATTCCCTTGATTCGGTGTTCGCTGATCTTTTTCTTCTAACAGCTGATGGAGACGCTGTGCTAGTACCAACTCGAAACGGCCCTTACCTGTTCAAAAGTCAAGATTAATTAGTGCCCTGGTCAACAAAAACATTCAGTTATATAGTTATAAATTTACTTTCGGGGGCAAAACCGTAACCGAAGATTCTCAATAGCGTCTCCAGTTGCTCGCTAGGATAAGTCAGTGACACTGACCCAGTTTACTATATATAGTTGACTTTTTATCATTCATTTGTTATTACTAATATTTAAATCATTAGCAGCCACACACAATATAGATCCTTCAATCACATGTTTGTACACTCTCACCAGTTTCCTTCTCCAGTAACTTTAGTAGCAGCTCGATTCTTTTGGTTGCTCTTCCGAGAGTAGTTTCATCATCTTCAATTCTGCTCGCTGCCTCCTGTACGCAACTTGACAGAATTTGGCTTACGCTCAGATTGTGTTCTGTCTTGCGAAGAGCACTCTCGAAAATGTCACTAACTGAACGGCCGACCAATGCTTCAATTGCGGGCACCTCTTCAGTTGGCGGGCACAACTCGTCGATGTGAACAGACAACCAATCTTCACTTTGAACGCCGACAAAATCAGAACAACCACCTGCCACTCTAGACAGCTGCACGATCATCAAGATGTGACTATGGCCAGTAGAATCAGGTTCCAGTTCTTTCTCCATTTCCCCACACTCTTCGATGAGCAGATGACGAGAGCATGCTACGAGGTCTAAGTTTTGGTCCGTGGAATCGCACTGCACAATTAACAGGCTCTCTCTACCTCCAAGCCTTGCCCAAAAGTCTCTCCTATGGTGCAAGAGAATGACCAAATTTCAATGTTTTGTATTCTTAAATGTTCGATTCATTGAAATTACCTTACTGAAACCTCTCTGTGGTAAATAGCTAGGAAATAACTACAGATATGACAATTCCATGAACATTTTTCTACTTGTAATTGGATAATAGGGTAGTTATTACAATTTATTACTATTGCTATGGCAATTTAAAAACACGTAAATGCATTACCCTATGCAGTTGCAGAATTGTTGTTCAGTTTGGAACTGCTGCAATGAGACACACTTCACGCAGCTTGTTGGAAGGTCAACAACCTCGGCTATGTCGGGAATGTCTCGGTCAGACAGGAGACGTGAATGAGTTGAAATCTAGGAACATATACATAAAGCTAAACTTAAGTGGAAGGAACAACACAAGAGAGTCAAGCTGTAGTGGGAGTAACTCATTGTCAAAGCATGTCATTCAATATAAATCAGATAGCAAATAATTTGCACACATAGGAAATTAAGTAACATGCAATACAAGTTAACACTCTTACCTGAGCACGAAGGCCTATTTTAGTGTTGCCTGTGGCGCGCGACTTTACATCGCTCAGAGCTTTAACTAGAAAGTTAACCAGGCTCGAGTGTTCCTGCTCACGAAAATAGGTTGTCCATAAGCTGCTTGCTTGTGACCTCAGGCGGCTCGAGCGAAGACGAGTCACCGAGTCAGGAGTCGCACATTGAAGCAAACGCTCCTGGCAGTGTTTCAGTACCTGAAAGGAAGACGTAACAGATTTGGTTCAGATAGATATATATTTAGTATGTACCACACAGCGGGTGAATAGTGCTTTTCGCGCGCGCTGATTGGCTAGCTCGGAGGTGATTAGCCAAGTACTATTCACCTCCGAGCAGCTAGCCGAAGAGAAACAAAATGGCGTTTGTCGGTATATTGTCACAAATAAAATTACTTTTTGGGCCCCTAGTCATTCAGCTTGTGTGGTATATACTAAAACAATTGTTCACCTCAGTGTCGGTGATAGTGGTGGATATTTACCTCCACTTCGGTCAATAATTGTTAAATATACATATGTAACATTATTGAAACTAGCACAACATTAGTGACAGTGGCACATCGCAGTTCACTGATTATGTTCTATTGCCATTAGTATACCAAAAGACGATGACACCATCGCTTCCACCATCACTGCCACCGACACCGTAACTACCATGACCACCACCACCAGGACCCTCATCATCATCATCATCATCACCACCACCACCACCACCATGATCATCATCACCAAAAATACAACAACAAAAACAACAACAACAACAACGATTGTGACAACGACTTTCATATATAAGCTAATTTTAAGGTAGCATCCCACCCCAAATGTGACCCAGCATTTTGGGGAATTAAATATTTTACCATAGCAGGATAGACCTTACTCCTATCTTTGTTTTAAAAAAGAAATTTTCAAGAGAATAGTTTCTACGGGATGTTATGAGCAAAATCGTGTTTTCTTCACTAATTGTCGTTAATGGAATGTTAACAACTCACTGTAACAATCTGTCAACACATCATTATCTTACCTACCATCCTTGTTTCGACACGCAATTTTGTCACAGGGGTCGGCCAGACAACGCAGCAATATTTTCGCGCTGTTGCCATGTCTTCAAGAAAAGAGCGAAAGCGATCGAGCTGCCATTTTGTGCCAAGGAGAGCGGTAAAAGGAAAAAAGGAAATTGTTTTGACCAGGATTGGGCTGACAAACTTGCCGCTAGCGACAAAGGGTTTCATTTAATATACGCAGCACGAGTTCGAGGAAGTTGTGCCGGGCAATTGTGCGGCGGTAATTTTGTGACTCTATTCATCAGTGCTGATCATATATACCAGAAAGCAATTTGCATTGTTTCCTATTCAGTTTATTGCCATTCTTACCCAGCTGCCCGCATCTCGGGAAGCATTACTGCCTTGGGAGTTTCTGTTTCACTGGAGTCAATGGTAGTTGCGTGATTCCCTCCCTTGCGCGTTCGGCTTTGCCTCTTACTCCTGGTGGTATTTGTACCGGTTACCTTTTTCCCCTTTTCGTTTTTTAAGGCATTTCTAACATTGTTTTGGCCTATTTGTAATACAAATTACCAGTCAGAGGAATGAAAACCCCGGAAGCTGGGATGAAACACATCCAATCCTACAGTAGCCTGCGTAGCGTGGCGGTTTTTAAGCAATTTGAGGGCGCTGGGAAAGCGGGAAAGCCGTGATGAGGAGCGCCAAAGCCGTGAGGAGCCTGGGAGAGAAACAACTGAGAAACCGCCTGCAAGGAAGGCCGGCATTTTTTTGTTAGTCCAGTACGCTGGCGTACGGGCCATTGCCATTGGCTCAGAAAGCTAACACGTCAATTAAAATCTCCCAAGGAACAGCTCTAAGGATCGATCATCACTAATTACAATATAAATCTTCTGCACGCAAACAGAAAATAATTGAGAACGCGTTGTCGAAAGTGTTATCGCGCCAGAAAATTCTTCGCAAATATCGAGAAATTGTTAACTGCCAAACAGGAGCAAGAAACAGCCGTAAGCAATTACTCTCAAGGGCGAGATGTGATGGCCGTTTCTCCAACAGCGGGCTTTGGCAAAAGCATGATTTTTTCCCGTGTTTCACTGTTTGTGCTCACCAGACACGAATTATGGTCTACGAGAATCAGTATCGTTGTTATTACACTGTTAAAGAGCAATTTCTGAAAAATTATCGCTGAACTTCACAGCAATGGAATTGTAGTTTGACGTTTTACATCCTTTTCTTGTTTGAGGACTCCGATCCCACAACGAAACGCTGGCAATAGACGTTTGCATTTGCTTGAATCATCAGGAACGTACGCTGCTTGCTTCTCTTTCTGTAAGACCGAGGAGATGAAATTATGAAGTCTTATTTTACGTGCACAGGCATACATGGCACACACGATCAGATGATGTGTCAGATCTTTCTATTTCTAGAACAATTTCCGATTTCTGAAATCCTTTACGCTTAGAGGCCTTGAAAAAGATTTTGCATGGAATGTTTAAATTCTCCGAATGAGATCTTAAGCAGACAACAACAAAGTCTACAATTATCGTTTATACTTTTCTCGATTCCTCCTTCGCCGCCATCGAGCAACAACAAACACCACATCGGATTACGCTTTGATTAACACGATTCACAAAACCTGTCATCGGGTTATCAAAATATGTAATAGGGGTGGCAATGAAAAATATAGGTCATGCAGGCAGGCGGTTCCTCGCAGCTTCGCCGCTCGTTTTCGCGGCTTCGCCGCTTTGTGTGTTCGCGTTGAAGTTGCTTAAACCACTGACCAAGCTACGCAGGTTAATCCTAAAGTAACAACTTACCTTCTGTACCTTTGGAGCGAGCGACCAACAGCGATGCCTGGTAGAACTGACATGTAGAGTCAAATTCCCGCGCGGAACAGTATTTGACATCTTGTCTCGTCAGCATTTGAGCGCTATTGTTATGAAGTAAGTTGGGCTGTTTGTTCGTCAACCGCAGGTAATTACTGTCACGCCTTGTTGTTTTAAGGACGGTGCCTACTATTGTTATTGCGCATACGGTCTGCGCATCTCAAGATACTCGGATTTCCTATGGGTGGTGCTTATAATACAGGGATATTTTTGCGCGGTTCAAAACTATGCGGAGAAAGTAGAACTTAGCAAGTCTTCTTGGTGTCCAAAAAGAAAATTAGGGGTAACCACGCATTTTTCAGAGATAATTAAGCTTCAATTGGGAAAAAAAACGCCATACATTGCTTTGTATTTTAAAGCTTTTTACAAATATTGCTGATTAATTATCTTCGAAAAATGCGTCGTAACCCCCAATTTTCTTTTCGGATTTCAATAGCACTCGTTATGATTTGCTTTTCCCGCATATTCAGGGAATCGCGCAAAAATACCTTTGAATTAGTAGGCACCGTCCTTAATCTCATTCAACCGGAAGAAGGTCTCTGAAACTGTTTTGCTCTTTTTCTCGAAACTATATTTTCAAGAAATTGGGCGCACGTTTTAAGTTCGCGTGCAGCGAATTTTCAACTGTTTTGGCTCAAATTTGGGGAGAGTGTTCCTATATAATGTAGCTCAAAAACCGTGTCTGTATTTTTGGTTTTTCCTGTTCTTTCTAGAGTTATAAACACTGAAATGAAGAAACAGGGGCGATATTTTTTCGAAAACCGAAGTTTAACCGGGCGTAAAAAACAAACCAGACAAGATATCAAAATTCGCCGACACGGTTTTTGAGACAAAGGTGTTAAGAACTTGGTGCGATGTTTGTATCTTCCTTTTCATCACTTCCGACTGCGCAGGAACGGAATATTGCAAGCCACGTACTTTTGCAAAACGATGGTTATATTTTTAATTCATTTATCTTTTTTCTTTCAATAAATACGGTTTGGTCATCTTCACTTATTAAGCTTTCAGAAAATATATAGTTTGTCAGGGTTTTTATTTAACGTTTCGCCTTGAAACGGTGCGAACGCGAAGCGGTCATTTGGGGTGGGATGCTACCTTAAACAGTATGTGGATCATATTATTGAAGTGTACTTTTCTGACCCAAATATACACGATAATACGTAACATAAATAACAACCTGAATTTCAGAGCTTATACGTATACCGAAAATGAGGGTAAACCTTTATAGCAATACATCATGAATATAAGTCCATTAGAGACACCCATACATACGTGCATAGTACATGTGATCTTTTTACAGTTCGGGGTACAACTTACATTTTCTTTCCAAGACTCCCTGTCCTCGTCTGATAAAACTGACCCGTCATCGTGAAGTTCGGCACAAACTTGTAAAACCACAGCAGGAATTGAGTCCTGGTGGTAACCGATGAAAGCGTCACCTTCTTTAAATGTTCTTTAAAACGGAGAAGGCAGAGATAAGTATTATGACAGTGACAAATTTAAAACAGAATCGCATAACTGAATAAAATCTTGCATTCTGATTGGTTTACGAAGCGAGGTATTTAGCGTGGAATTGCGAGTTGAAAACGAGGCTAAGTGATATTGTTTCGCATCTACGTAACGACTGTCGTCAAATTGTAACACGACAACTGCAAAAAAGTTTTTCTTCAATGCCAACGGCTTGTAAATTCACTAAAATGCCACTATTTATTTCTTTATCCTTAAGATCACTGCGAAGCTTGTTTAAAAAGTTCGAAAACAAATGTAAAAACAAGCACGAGGTACACGTGTACGACCGACCTTGACCTTGCTTATTTGCTAACGCAATGACAGTTTTGACAGTTGACTTTGAAATCGCTTCGCGATTCGTGCGATATCGGTTTTCAAGTGCAATTTAACGCGGAATTCACGAGTCAGCTAATGAGTTTTCCTATAGAATCGGGACTAAAATTGTTGTCCAAAAATTGAAGTAAGATCAAGACATCATTTATATAATAGCTAATGCAGGCCAACAACGCTCCTATTGGTAAGCTGAAAATTTGCGACATAAACCTAAACCTAGGTGAGACCATCTGTACCTCATAGTTTATGTGCAATAAGCTTCTTTTGCGCAAAACAATTCTTATAACTTAACTGTGTTACCCGGGCAAGGTTGATTTTTTTGTGATATATCAAACACGAAAGACCGTGTTTGACCACATTTCCAAACACGGAGAAGAGAGTTGAAAATACGACGCACAGCGGAGTATTTTTGACGAATTTCCAGTGTTTTAAAAATAATTTCAAACGCTGTGTTGAGTGTTTGATAAAGCTTCTCAATCGAAACTAACACTAAGGAGAAAACGGAGAAACAAAGTGGAAAAATTCTCTGCCGAACCCCATCACAGTCGTGTTTTCTTTGTTTACCTTCGATGATTTATTAAAAAGCAATTTTCAAATGAAGGTTTGATCGGGGACTTGATTTGAAATTCTCTGCTTTGCAAACTTTATGAAGTGGTTTGAAATCGATGAGATATTTAGAATAATGCATGGGTATATGCAAAAAATTAATTTCCAGATGCTATTCGTTTTATTTTAATTTGGTCAACTATAAGAGCAGTTAACCTAAAGTAAGTGGGAGTCAATCAATACTGAAAAGGAATCAAACCTACTCGTTTCTAAAGAAATCCGCAACAGGATTTCACTGGGCGCTAAGATGTTTCATTTGTTAATAAATGAATTGTCTTCTGAGCTCATATGGTAAAAACAAGTGGTACATAAATGTTTACCACCTCGCTACGCGTGTTAACCACTTTACATGTATGTTTAACCACACGATTTTTTTATACCGTTAACGTCGCATATATCGCAGGCACAATTAAGTTTGGTTGATACACTAGAAAAGGACAGATTGAAATCAAAAAGCACACGTTTTCTAGTTACCTCTTCTTTGCTTCGTGGGCTGGCTGGAAAATGTCGGCAAAGTCTTCAACCCATGCGTTCAGTTCCCTGGAAACTTGCTCCTGTGCATCTGTGAGACCAGACGACATTACAAGGAAATGTTTTTCTAGGCGGTTAATCAGGGGAATGGGAAACTTGTTGTAAACCACGTCCTTGTCGGCAATGACAATCAATCTGTCGAAAAGAGAGTTAATACTAATTGTTAAATTCGCTTTAAGTCCAGGAGAATAAACATTCAGTGGTAGGCTGTAAGTGAACCATTAAGCTATCATTTACAATTAATTAAGGCCCAACTTAAGCCCAGGGCGTAACAGTATTATTTAAAATTAAAATTCAACATGTAATAGGGAATATTTTTCACTCTGGCTTGGCATTGAGTATTTTGTTTACCGAAATAATTTTTTCGTATCAATCTTGCCAAATTTGTAGCCCTTCTTAAATGTCTACACAAATGCAAACCATTTTTGACAAGCTGCTGCGGTCATATTAAGAGCCCTGCACCAACTTAGGATGTCTACAAAAGGGTATCTAATAATTTTCGCTCACGTCTGAAACTATGTGTGGAAAATCACAGATTTTGGCCCGAAATAACGTACAGGTTTCAAACCTCAACAAAAAACTTTGGGGAGTATCCCCAGGGGGTTGAATTGTCATTGACTAACTCTTTGGCTTCCACCAACTTGTCAATAAAACAAATATCGGAGTGTATAATGATATTCAAGAATACAAAATGGCTACCTGAAATCTTTGTGAACGCGACACTTGACTCGGTGATTACCAAGTCCCAGATCGACATAGTTTTCTCCTCCAAAAGTCACGTAATACTAAAAGGCAAGAGTCACGAAACAGTAAAGCTTCAAAAAATAATTTTACAATAACTGCTAAATTTCTAGGGCGCCTACTGGCTACTTTGTATCATCAATAAGACATAGTTGGCGTTATCACGTGTGCATCTTGAAAAATTCGCCAAACTTTTTACCACGTGTTTACGCGATGTAACCGATTCAGTACTTCTCTACAGAAGTTCTTTAGAGAGAAAACCATCAAAGATATTTGGATGACTTTTTATTCAGATAGGCGAAAAATACATATTAGTCAAAGTTTGACGTGTCTCCATAAATAAACCTGCCTGGTTTACTATAAGTGTTCCTCATCTGATTCGAGTAGACCGAATTTATAATATACATGACACGTGTAATTTAGCGAGTGTTCATGAATTTCTGAATGGAATTCTCTGAAAACGGTTAGTTTGAGAAATTGTACTGAATTTTAGTCCTGCGTTATCGCACATATTTCGGAGTTTATGAGATCACGAGTTTCGGAATCATTTTGCCAAGTTAAAACTTGAAAGAATCCAGGTTATTTCGCAATTCTACCTAGCTTCTCTCTCGTCGGAATTTTACAACTGATCACTGATTTCGTCTTCTGTTCTTGCAGAAGACAAATCGAAGTCACCTTTTTATTCATTTGTCCTCTAATTGACCATGAGTGGCATCATGATAAGATTGTCAGAGTAGCTGTGTATCCACTAGGCGTAACTAACAGTATTCGCCATTGGTGACCTTAACAAGACTGACCTGATTGAGTGCGTCGTAGAGGCTTTCATAGAGGTTTTCGAGGTTTAACAGAATTACTGTTCTCCCGGTTTCCATACAGATCTTAACACGGTTGATGTTGCGGCAAACCTATGGAATTTCAATTACAGATCAAAAACGTGTCGCCGAAATACAAACTGATAGACATACGGAGAGGCAGAGCGATACATAGACAGACGCTGTAATAACGACATGCTAGAAAATAACATTGTACCTGGGTGAATAACTGATCTTTTGGAAAACCGCTACCAAAAATAACATATGGTTCTTCAGAGTCTTCTTCTAACAAAATCTGTTTTACTCTTGGCAGAGCTGCAAAGTTCTCAGTCATTATTAGCAAGTAGCGCCCTCCTCTGCAAAGAAAACAAAAATATGAAATCACAACAAAATTGATGAGGACTAAAGAAAATTACATGCCTCAGCTTTTAAGCAAAAAAGTTGATCGGTAACGACATATATATAAACCACCAATTCGTCGAGTCGACTTTTTTGTTCTGTAACCAGGCAGTATAAAGGCTTCTAAGTAGCCGATTCGAAACGTATAATTCATTTTCACCTGAAAGCAATAAGGGCAAAACAATTTTTCGAGTTCTCAGTTTCTTCCAGCTAAACGGCAACACAATCAGTATCAAGGCTAAACTGGCCTAGACGTATCGGTACAAACTTACAAAAATACTATTGAGACCCACCCCATGGCGCTTTTGCGGTCCAGGCTTGCTCGAATAAGGTCTACACTATCCAGGCCTCGGCGTTCTTCTTCTTCCTGTTAATGAGCAAGATGTTGTTACAAAGAAGATAATTGTTTATTTGTGACGTTATCTTGTGCTCCGTGACTGAACTGGGGGAGACAACACTCGTCACTGTATCATTCATTCTATTGAACTCTTTGATAAAATTGACGTCCTCTTTGAAGGACTGAGCTAACAATAATTTGAAGCAAAAGTTAAGTTAGAGGTCTCGTGCTCGTTTTTTTCAGAAATGTATATATGTATATAATTATTATCTTTACCCCGTAATATCCAGGCACGACATGCCTCATGATGATTTCAACAGGGTCGAAGCCATCTTCCACCAAGCCACTAAAATTACGTTTAATCACGTGTTCGAGCTCTTCCCTGTTGGGTCGGCGTCCCTCTTCTCTTGCAATGTGGACGACCATCTTAAGGAGACTGGGTAATAGCAAAAAATTTGTAAATTAGGTCTTTAATTATTATTACAATATTATGAAAGATAAATCAAAATCATTATCACCAACATCATCGTCATCATTTTGTTTGTTAATAAAATCCTACATTTTACAGTTGGATTGGCCCGCGGATAGTTCTACTAGTCTAGGCGGGTCAATCGATCAGTAGTTACTACAAATTTATTTACATTTACTACGTCACATGAATATGCTGAAAACCCCAAGACGGAATGGGCAGCCCGTAATTTTAAGAAAAAAAATTAAGGATTCCGTAGATTTGACACCGAAAGTCCAAAGCCAAAAGTATGGGTATATGCACAGGCTGGCCTTCGACTCCTCATTGTAAACGTTCATAGACATACAGACCGGCCGCTTATTTGGCGTTATCACACATCCCTTAATTTGGTTTGTGCATGAAATATTGCAACAGTCAAAACATTCACACCTGTAAAAATCTCGTAGTCCAAAGAATTCATCTTTTTTTCCATCCCTTAGTTTTTTTAGACTTTTCTGCTCATTGTAGAGTTTGGTGTAGCCACGGACTATCGGGGATATCAATGGTTCAATCAATGCCATAACGTCTTCGCCACCTCCACAAATGCCCCTAAAATTGAAAACAAAACAAACAAAAAACACTTAGCTCCAAGGCAGCGATAGGGAACTGCAACCATTTTCCCGTGACAGTTCCGCAACCAGTACATGTTTATGCTGCTGTATTGGTGGCCCTTAGGTTTCCTACCGGGAACGATAAGGTATGAGAGACTGAGTGAAGGCTAACTACTTATTAAACGAGAGTGAGGTCTTTAAAATATTAAACCGAGCGTTTGCTGTATTGACCTTGCTATCGCTCGGTCAATACGGCAAGTCCAGGGTTTGAGATTTCCCGCGACGACCGAACGTTTGAGGTTAGTAAGTTGTTTCTTATATAGCTTTCTGCTTGGTCTTTGGAGTAATCGTTGGCCAATCAGAGCGCTGGTTATATCGGCTACAAACACAAGCCATATAATCAAATGAATTTATGTTTTTGTATAAAGATCGCTTGAAATTAAAAGATCAAAGATTGAATCGTTGAAAGGCAATGATTCTCCTCAGGACCGAGTTGTTCAAAGCTCGAATGTGATAACACTGGAGAAGAGAGAATTTTTATTTCAGTTGTAACTTTTCTGTGAGTTTTTCTGCTTATTTTGTTTGTCTTTTAATTTTAAGGTATCAAAACACAGAAACTAATTAGTAAGGAAAAGAAGTTATTGCGCTTGTAATGATAATATCGCCCTAATTACCTGGCAGTTGCCTCCAGTTCGGCTCCATCGGGTTCATTACGGCAGAGCATTATTCCGCGGTTCATCTTGGCAGGGTCCAAAGCCCAGTTCGATAAGCCAATGAACGCAACGGGGGTAAACCTTTCTTCGGTTTGGATGATGTCTTCGTCATTTTGGTTTCCATCTTCCAAAAGGGGATGTAAAGTTTTTAAGGGCATTCTAGGTGAGTCCTCTGCCAGTCCAATCTCATCTAGTACCACGACAGATGCAAACCTATCTGACTTTTTGCTCTCTTGAAGCTCGCTACATTGTTTAAAAGTTGCCAGGATTCCCTCAGGGGTTGATTGAGGGCTACACTGATACGAAACCAGCTGAATCTGTTAAAAACCAAAAACATCCTTTTGAGTGTAACAATGAACAGTCTACGAGTAATTGCTGCAGTCCATTACATCAAACCTTTTTAAGCAACCGTAGCAGGTAAATTGCAAACTAAGAATAATCCCTACAAAATATGGACTACATGGTAATCTGACTGTGCGTAAGTTTGTTCTAAACTTAGATAAAAAAATTTGGAACCCCAGCAGATGACAGGGGTCCTCTGATTTCAGGGGGTACATACAGCTCCACCTCTTTTGCTGAGGAGAGTGAATTGCAGTTTAAATCTCACCTGCTTAAACTTTTTGAAGAGCTCTGATCTTGAGTTTTCTCCTTGCATGTTGTCAGCGACAACAGTCTTGGCCAGAGATTTGGAGCTGCCTGGCTTACCAACCACGAACAGTGGGATCCTGAGCTCAATACACACCACCATCATGAACACGTTTTCAGTAAGGGCGGCATTGCGGGCAATGCTTGGCCCAAGCTCCAGTTGCGCCATCAAAGCTTCTTGGCATCTTAGGGAGAATTGCAATTATGTGTAAAAGTTATGCAGGTCTCATAATATTTAACAAATTAAATGGAAAACATATTCTGTGTTTCTAGCAAGTTTTAGTATGAATATACCAGCATTCCATCAGGGATGCTGTTCCCTGATTGGATACGCTTCTCACTCACTATTCTGTGATAGATAATGAGTAGCGTGGTCGTGTGCGCTTGTTAACAAAATGACCCTAAATACACCTTAAAATATCACCTATGGGAAAATATAGGAGGTGCCAAAGCATGGTCTAAGTGCTAATCAAGACTGGTATCTTAAGAAGGTTGGCATTGGCAGGAAAATATTCAGAAATTATAATTAATTAGATAAGAAAAGTCCAGTACAATAATAGAGTATTTTCACGCTGTGGCTACAGAATCCTCGTTATAGTCTAATTTAGATTCCATCTCCGTGGCGTTAAAAAATGTCTCGCTCAGTTTGTAGGCAAGGTTTTTGAAACGCACTTCTGACTAAACGCCAGTAAAATCCATCATTCTAAAAAACTTTAAATTACTTCAAAATGATCCCGATACTGGCAGAATCCTTTCGCAACCGCCATTAATTTCATTCAAACGCGACAAAAACATAGGTAACTTTTTAGTCAGAAGTGCGTTTCAAACGAGTGAACAGTCCGGTACTTTTAAATGTGCTCGCACACGATGCAAAACATGTCCTTTCATTTGTAACGTGGAGAAATTGTCGGGACCCAAGCGATCCATTAAGATCACTGATCATTTTACCTGTACCTCAGCCAATGTCATTTACTGTATAACTTGCACTCTTTGCAAAACGTTATATATCGGCGAAACAGGTAGACGACTAGGCGACCGATTTCGGGAACATCTTCGCGACATCTTCTATGCAACATATGGCAGTCTGTGGCCTCTCCCTACATCAAGGAAGCACAGAAAGCCGCAAAACTCTAGAACAAAAATTTATTTTTCAAAGCGGCACTCTTAATCCTCACGGTATCAACGAACGGTTTTCATTCAATCAATTTATTCTGTTGTTTTTCACGTTGCCAGGCACCAGCCAATAGCGTAGCTCCAAATTTCTTTATATAAACCACACACAACCCACAATTTCTCGATTCGCTCCGATGAAGGGCTAGCGCTCGAAACGTGAGCTTTTGAATCTCTTTACGGTGGCCAATTCACATTATCAACTCAGTTGATAAAACCAAATTATCTTGTAATACTCCCACCGACGCAGCACCACAGTTTTCTTTAGAAACTTACCCCCTTTAAGGTTTAAGAGTACTAGGTATCCAATGAATAGCCACCCATGGCTACGGGTGATATTAGTATTATTCATAAAGGCGTACGAGCTTGGAAATGAATGAGAACTTTGCAGCTCTGCCAAGAGTAAAACAGATTTTGTTAGAAGAAGACTCTGAAGAACCATATGTTATTTTTGGTAGCGGTTTTCCAAAAGATCAGTTATTCACCCAGGTACAATGTTATTTTCTAGCATGTCGTTATTATAACGTCTGTCTTTGTATCGCTCTGCCTCTCCGTGTGTCTATCAGCTTGTATTTCGGCGACACGTTTTTGATCTGTAATTGAAATTCCATAGGTTTGCCGCAACATCAACCGTGTTAAGATCTGTATGGAAACCGGGAGAACAGTAATTCTGTTAAACCTCGAAAACCTCTATGAAAGCCTCTATGACGCACTCAATCAGGTCAGTCTTGTTAAGCTCACCAATGGCGAATACTGTTAGTTACGCCTAGTGGATACACAGCTACTCTGACAATCTTATCATGATGCCACTCATGGTCAATTAGAGGACAAATGAATAAAAAGGTGACTTCGATTTGTCTTCTGCAAGAACAGAAGACGAAATCAGTGATCAGTTGTAAAATTCCGACGAGAGAGAAGCTAGGTAGAATTGCGAAATAACCTGGATTCTTTCAAGTTTTAACTTGGCAAAATGATTCCGAAACTTGTGATCTCATGAACTCCGAAATATGTGCGATAACGCAGGACTAAAATTCAGTGCAATTTCTCAAACTAACCGTTTTCAGAGAATTCCATTCAGAAATTCATGAACACTCGCTAAATTACACGTGTCATGTATATTATAAATTCGGTCTACTCGAATCAGATCAGGAACACTTATAGTAAACCAGGCAGGTTTATTTATGGAAACACGTCAAACTTTGACTAATACGTATTTTTCGCCTATCTGAATAAAAAGTCATCCAAATATCTTTGATGGTTTTCTCTCTAAAGAACTTCTGTAGAGAAGTACTGAATCGGTTACATCGCGTAAACACGTGGTAAAAAGTTTGGCGAATTTTTCAAGATCCACACGTGATAACGCCAACTATGTCTTATTGATGATACAAATTAGCCAGTAGGCGCCCTAGAAATTTAGCAGTTATTGTAAAATTATTTTTTGAAGCTTTACTGTTTCGTGACTCTTGCCTTTTAGTATTACGTGACTTTTGGAGGAGAAAACTATGTCGATCTGGGACTTGGTAATCACCGAGTCAAGTGTCGCGTTCACAAAGATTTCAGGTAGCCATTTTGTATTCTTGAATATCATTATAACACTCCGATATTTGTTTTATTGACAAGTTGGTGGAAGCCAAAGAGTTAGTCAATGACAATTCAACCCCCTGGGGATACTCCCCAAATTTTTTTGTTGAGGTTCGAAACCTGTACGTTATTTCGGGCCAAAATCTGTGATTTTCCACACATAGTTTCAGACGTGAGCGAAAATTATTAGATACCCTTTTGAAGACATCCTAAGTTGGTGCAGGGCTCTTAATATGACCGCAGCAGCTTGTCAAAAATGGTTTGCATTTGTGTAGACATTTAAGAAGGGCTACAAATTTGGCAAGATTGATACGAAAAAAATATTTCTGTAAACAAAATACTCAATGCCAAGCCAGAGTGAAAAATATTCCCTATTACATGTTGAATTTTAATTTTAAATAATACTGTTACGCCCTGGGCTTAAGTTGGGCCTTAGTTAATTGTAAATGATAGCTTAATGGTTCACTTACAGCCTACCACTGAATGTTTATTCTCCTGGACTTAAAGCGAATTTAACAATTAGTATTAACTCTCTTTTCGACAGATTGATTGTCATTGCCGACAAGGACGTGGTTTACAACAAGTTTCCCATTCCCCTGATTAACCGCCTAGAAAAACATTTCCTTGTAATGTCGTCTGGTCTCACAGATCCACAGGAGCAAGTTTCCAGGGAACTAAACGCATGGGTTGAAGACTTTGCCGACATTTTCCAGCCAGCCCACGAAGCAAAGAAGAGGTAACTAGAAAACGTGTACTTTTTGATTTCAATCTGTCCTTTTCTAGTGTATAAACCAAACTTAATTGTGCCTGCGATATATGCGACGTTAACGGTATAAAAAAATCGTGTGGTTAAACATACATGTAAAGTGGTTAACACGCGTAGCGAGGTGGTAAACATTTATGTACCACTTGTTTTTACCATATGAGCTCAGAAGACAATTCATTTATTAAAGTGGTACTGCGACCAAAAAAACAATTCTTTTTTTTTTGGATTTCAAAACTATGTTAACTAAACACTAACTGGCCCAAGTTTTAAGTTCTGATTTTCAAAAGGCACCTGTTTATTTAACTGGAATTTTCTTATTTATTGGTCCGCCATTACTAACTTTAAAATCTTAGGAGAGCTGGGTCGAGGAGAAAATGACGTCATTTACTCACTAGTTTAAGAATGCAATGCGTGTGTACGCGGCTGAATTAATATGCAGCACGGGAGTTTCGGGCTTTCAGACTTTTAAAACCCGTGTTTTGCATATATAATAAATTGCGTTTACACGCTGAAATCTTAAGCTAGTGAGTAAATGACGTCATTTTCTCTAGATCCAACCCTCTGATGTCCTGTCGGTCAGTTTTGAACGTGAGTAATGGCGGACCGTGAAATCCAAAACTTACACTCAAAATAAACAGCCTTCGGATAAAACTCAAAGCTCAAAACTTTGCCAGTTAGGTGTTAAGCGAACACACTTTCAAAATCTGAAGAAAAAATAGAAATGATTTTCTGATCATAGTACCACTTTAACAATGAAACATCTTAGCGCCCAGTGAAATCCTGTTGCGGATTTCTTTAGAAACGAGTAGGTTTGATTCCTTTTCAGTATTGAT
>JAHPZR010018516.1:0-22359 GCA_019787425.1 Platygyra sinensis | reverse complement strand
TTTTTTTCTCGTTGGAGGCGACAGAATTGATCGGCGAGGCCGCGAAGGCGAATCGCGAGGTGGCGAGAAAAAAAATATTACGAACTCACAAATGACCAGCTGCCAGATGGCTTGATAGCTCAGTTGGTAGAGTACTGCATCGGTATTACAGTGGTCAAAATATAGCACGAATCAAGGTTCAATTTTCGCGAGCCTTCCTTAAAATCTTACATGGTGTGTGACATGTCATTGCGTGACGTACAAACGATACACGTTTCGAACATGTTAGCTCGGGACTCGGTAATTTTTGCTCGTTACGGCCACTAAGATGGTTAAAACTGACTTATTTACAATCTCTTGTACATTTTAAAAGGATAGAACCCAACAAATGCTTCATACTGTGAAAAATTGCGATGTTTCTACAAGAACCATCCAGGTGCTGTTCAGATCGGTTCATCTCGTTCGGCAAACACTGTTGAACCGGGAAGATAAGAAGACGATTATTGAACAGAACATAAGGAGAAAACCCCACATACGGCCACTGGATTTACAAGGTAAGCTTATCAGTATTGATTTTAATTTAATTGGATGCTAAGAACAACGATTTGCTTTTAATATTGGGTTCGACAGCAGAGACTCTAATTAGATTATTTGCAGTTGTTGACACCTTGAGGTAGCGATTTTCCCGAAATAGAGCGGGCATTTTCCGGGAAGTAACTAAAAGACCCAAACTAATCTTTATGTCCTTGAAAAGAAGAACATTTCCACTAATCACAACTTAAATCTCAAGTGATTCGGAGTTATACCGCATAGGAAAAACGTGTCTTGAAAAAATGCTCCAAAAATAGTTTTTGAAGCCATCAAATATTGGTGATTCTTAAACACGAGCCGTGAATTCAAAGTTACACGAAAACTCCCGGTTTTCTGCTTAAATAATTTGCTAATACCTCCCACACAAATATACAAAAAGAAAAAACGCGATTTTGCTTTTGCAGTTTTCGGAAGCGGAGTTCATGTGTTGACACTCGGCGCACTAATGTCCGCCATATTTGAAGTGGTCGGCAGGTTGTACAGTTTTTGCGAATTTTCTGGAAAACAAAAGTAGATCTAAGCAAAAAAATTATACCACGTTTATTAGCTCATCATGAGTTATATTTGAGCGAAATATGAGGATAGTCATTTTTTGGACCATGTGCCACCACTCACTCGGTCGCGAAAAAAAAACGCTCTTAATAATCAAAGAATCGGCAATCGTTTAACGGCTGTGACAAAAAAAAATCGTGTGTAAACAAAAAAAAAAACCAATAACCGTGAAAGTGCCTGAACGCTTGCATCTGATCTTTAACAAGCGAAAAAGTCGAATCATGACTAATAAGTTTTGTAGCGGCATGGATTCCATAATCCGGCTTCGTAGCACAATGCCTTGGAACGGGATGGTTCATGCTGGACAACTGTCAAGATAGTCATAAAAACATCCCGCCGCAATTGTTTTTTGGAACAAACCAATCGTGAATGCATTAATGATCGATTCAGTGGCGCCATACATACTTTATTGGTGAACAGCACACAGTTTTGTCGAGTCTTTTATACCCATTATCATGCATTTGCACTGTAGCTTATGAATTCGAATTCAGGCCGAGACAATTAGCTCACGTCTTGCAATACACGGATTTCTTTACTTATAATGGTTGCCGGGCCATTCTAACGTATGACAGACAGTTACATTACCGTCTAAGGGATGCTAATTTTTTTCTAACGGCTCTGCAATGTTAGGCTTTCCGTTCTAACGGTATGATGCTTACGGTTAACGGATACAGGCTAACGGCTTTCACTCTCCCCTCTAACAGTTTTAACGTTTACAAAATAAATGGAAGTGACTATTGTTTTGCTGTATGCGAATGTAACGAGATATTTTTATTTTTAGTTACAAAGGGTAATTTGACACCCTTGTTTGGAGTAAATTCAATTAGAGGGGATGAATCGTGTTTCCCCGAGATGTTTGCTATTTTTAGTTACAATTGGTAACTTGACACTTCTGTTTTTCACAAGAGAGTAAATTCAATTGGAGCTGACGAATCATCACCACTTGTTCCCATGAAATGTTTGAACAAACAAAACGAGATATTGCTATTTTTAGTTACAAATGGTAACGTGACACTTGTGTTTTTCACATGGGAGTAAATTCAATTTGAGCTAATAATTTATGGCCTCTTATTCCCGGGATATTAAACAAAAAAAGAAGTTAATATGTTTGGACAGCTTTTCAGTAGGTGTCTGCAGCAGCAGTTTGTGATTTTTAGTCCGGACTGGAGGGGATTATGACAGTTACATTATATACATTGGTTTGTTTCAGTGTAATGGTGGCTAGTTATATGAACGAGATGAGTTTTGCGTTTTGAAGTAGCTCATGAGTAAGAGGTTAACAAATGGAAAGAGATACCGAGTATTTTATTTTCAGGTTACAAAGGGTAACTTGATACTTTTGTTTTTCGAAACGAGTAAATTCAATTAGAGATCACGAATCGTCGCTTCTAGTTCAAAAGACATTTAGATTTGAAACAGTTTAATAAGTGGAAGCGACAACTGTTTTTTTTTCTTGTATGCAAATGTAACGAGATCTTTTTATTTTTAGTTACAAAGGGTAATTTGACACCCTTGTTTTTCACAAGGGAGTAAATTCAATTAGAGGTGATGAATCGTGAGCACTTCTTTCCCCGAGATGTTTGCTATTTTTAGTTAGAAATAGTAACTTGACACTTTTGTTTTTCACAAGGGAGGAAATTTAATTAGAGCTGACGAATCGTCACCACTTGTTCCCACGAAATGTTTGAACAAACAAAGCAAGATATTGCTATTTTTGGTTACAAATGGTAACTTGACACTTCTGTTTTTCACATGGGAGTGAATTCAATTAGAGCTAACAAGTTATGGCCTCTTGTTATTTTTAGTTACAAAGGAGAACGTGATGCTATTGTTTTTCACAAAGAGTAAATTCATTTAGAGGTCACGAATTGTCGCTTCTAGTTGGTAGGACATGTTTTAGAAGAGACGAGACTATTTAAATTTGAGACAGTTCTAACGTTTACAATAGTGTAGGTAGGTAACGATTGTTTTGTTCTTGTTGCATGCAAATATAACGAGATATTTTTATTTTCTAGTTACAAACTGTAATTTGACACTTTTGTTTTTCACAAGCGAGTAAATTCAATTAGAGCTAACAAATCGTCAGCACCTGTTTTCACGAGATGCTTGCTATTCTTAGTTACAAATGGTAACTTGACACTGTTTTTCATGTCGCAGAAATGCATGTGCGCATGCCACACCAATCACGGTGTGGGTAGTATCAAAGAACGAATCAAATTGCCTGTTAGAAAATAAGATGATATCTATATTAATTTCGAGACGTGTCAGATTACTGTAGTTTGTTTAGTAAAACATTTTACATGTCATCGAGTCATCGATTTAATCCTGCTATCTCCGAAACCTTTCAGTTAACAAAAAAAAACTCCTGCACGCCTTGCGTGCCTATGTTAAAAAATTTGTAAACAGGCTTATAAACAGTCTGTAATTTGATTTTTGTTGACATGTCTAGTAGCACTGCACATGTACTACTGGCATAAAATGAGCTTTCAAAAAGGCTTTCAAAAAGTAATCTCAAAATTAATGCTATCAACTACAAACTAATTATACAGCTGTTTCGGGAAAGGTTGTCCAATAGAAGTGTAAGAGCGTTCGCGACAACGCCGAAAGGTAGTGTGGGAGATATTCAATAAAATAAATTCAACTTGTAGTGAACGCCCAGAATCGAAGATGCCACGACTGTCCAATGAAGACCTACGGTAGCAGCTATTTGGACGAAAGAGTCCTTAGGATATGGCATAAATGAAGTGGATTAAAAGCAAGCGAGCTTGGGCTATCGGTATGTCTTAATACATTTCGAAACTTAATAGGAGTTTAAATAAGAGACGGATATCCCCTGCACAGACAACAACCGAATGAACGGCAGATAACTGCTTAGACAAACGAATGCAAAGCAAGACAAACGCCCAAACACAAGCTAGGCAACCGAACAAACAGATGGTCGAATGTGCAGCTGTAGTATATTAGGACAGCGGTCGTCCATGTGAAAGTGTACATCTGGGAGTCTGCAAGCGCGGGAAGAGAGTGTTGAAACGTGTACTGTGTGTACTGTTGTCTTTCGCCTTCGTGGCTGCCTTTTGTGGCTTACTTTTGCGGTTCGATACTACAAATTGGCGACGAGGATGTCGAATTCAGTAGAAAGAGCGCTCCCGCCTTTAGATTTAACAGGTTCTTCCTCTCAGGTCGCGGAACGATGGCGACAGTGGAAACGATCGTATCAGTATTACATCGATGGCAAGGGAATCACGAATCTCTCTCGGAAAAAGGCTCAGTTACTTTATTTAGCGGGTATGGAAGTACAAGATATTTACGAAGATCTTCTGGGTCCTGGACCACTGAATGCTGACTAGGATGATGAGTATGTGGTGTGTCTACGAAAGTTGGATGCTCATTTTCGAGCTGGGGAAAATGTACCGTACGAGCGTCATGTCTTTCGTCAACTTACGCCGACAAAGGGGGAGTCCGCTGACAAGTTCATGGTTCGTTTACGTAAACAAGCTCGTCATTGTAATTTTGGTAGAACTTTGGAGGAAAATTTGCGGGACCAATTGATTGAAAAGTTTCCTGATGTTGAGCTAAAAAAGAAGCTATTGGAAGTCAATAATATTACCCTGGAAGCTGCAATGGATATAGTTCGAAAGTGGGAAGCTTCACGAGAGCAGGCAAGTCAAATGGCCACGCCAAGCCAAGAACCTGGAGCAGGCACTAATGCAGTTGAAGAAAGTCCTGGGCGTGGAACCAATGGAAAAGGTGTTTGTTTCAACTGTGGTAAAGAAGGTCACTTTGCTCAAAGTAAAAAGTGTCCAGCTCGAGGTCGCAAGTGCAGCAAGTGTGGTAAATATTGTCATTATGCTAGCTGTTGCAAAGGGGGAAAGAACTTAAAGTTTGGAAGACAAGGCACCACTTAACAGTGGGGATGCAGACAGCAGCTTCATGGTAAGGGGAGGCAGGCCAATCAAGTTGGGGATCGTTGAAACGAATCAGGTGAGGATGACATGTTTGCTTTTACTATAGAAGAACAGACATGTGCTATGTCAAATTCCGCTGAGCCAGTGATCTCAGTGAAGATTGGCGGAACCAGCAGAGATGTGTTAATTGATTCAGGTTCTGCAAGTAACCTTATCAGTAAAGATGCACTGCAGGAACTTAAGTATCAGGGGCTCAAGATTGAATTAAAACCTTACAAGAAGAGATTGTATGCTTATGGGGGTCGAGAGCTTGGGGTTGAAGGCCAGTTTCAGACAGAAGTTTCCGTATCGAAAACAAAGGTTGTGGCAAATTTCATTGTTGTTGAGTCCGGGCGTTGTTTGCTGGGATATTCGACTGCCACAGATCTTGGAATCCTTCGTGTGGATCCCAAGTACTCTTGGGACGGGAGACTGTAACACTGTTGATGATACCATCGTGGGAGAACTCAAAGAAAAATACCCCAGTGTTTTCCAGGGAATTGGAAAGCTTAAAGTGGTACTATGAGGAAAATCGCACCTTTCCTATTTAAGCAATTTTGAAAGATAAAAAGGTAGACTGCATGAGAAGAAAAATGCCGTTTACTATTTTCAAATATCTCTTTTCGTTCCTGAGATATTGAAGTTTTTACAATATGCAAATTAGCCAAGTGATGACGTCATACACTCAACCAGATTTTGTTCAAATATGATGAAAAGAGATATCTCAGCCAGTTTGTATCAGAAATGTTTGATTATTTGCAGTAAGATTCTACTAATTGTGCTCCACAATATGAGCATAACAGTTCTGTTACCATGACAACATACTGGGTTCCAGACCTCCCCCATATTAGTAGCTTTTCTGGCTACCTTTGGCATTCCATTTTGATATTTGCTGACATCACTTCATATCCATGATCCAGCAAGCCTATAAATATCTTAGCTCGACTTTGTGACCTTGTTTAACATTTTCAAGCTGAAAATCACCAACATATTGAAATCAAGGGGGTGGGGACTGGAAAAGATTGAGTTGCCATGGGAACGGAATTTTTTATAGTCTTAGCTGTGTTTCCCGTAGACCTATAAGCCTGCCAAGTTTCAATGTTTTGCACTGCAAATTGGCCAAGATAGCAACCTCGTTCCCAGGGTCTCTCATCTTACCGCCCCCTGAGGCGAGCGAGGAGAGACCCTGGCACACGCTGGTCACGTGTCTCCCAGAATCTTGGAGGTGACAATTAACTTATTGAAGGGAAGGGTGGTCTAGTAATAATTTTGTCTATACTTAACCTACGGGAGTGCGGGATGTGGTTGTCACCAAAATAAACCAGGAGCGATATGATGCTCTTTATTCTGCAAATGCCGGCGAAAACCTCGTCCATCATCTGATAAAGGAATATCAAAGTTGCTGTAGGTTGTGTGGTTCGGATGTGGTTCAATTAAGGATTATTGTAAAAATCTCCTCAACAAGGCGAATGAAGAATTGCACGCTACGGCCCAGGCTGTGTATGGAAGATCTTCGACTCATCTGATCATTTCCTCGGAATGAATTAAAACCAGGTCTACTGTGTAAGTTGTGAACGGCAATAAAACAGTTTTAGAGTAATCAGGAGATCAGTGAAAGCCAAAGTTACTTCGAGAGGAGCGAAAGGGTGAAAAGATTTATTGGTGTCGGCAGTACCGTCGGGCCGAATTTGTGAATGAAAAATGCTCCCTCGAAATGTTTTTCATGGCACTTTACTGCCTTTTGCTTTTCATACAGAACCTGTTATTGCTATATCAACAATTAATTATAGTTTTGGTTGCTAGGATTCGGCTGTTATTCATTTTGGAGGTCTTAATTCATCAGAGAAGACGCCGCCATCGCCGTCGTTTTCACCCGCACTGGATATTTCCTCGCCCTGCAGAATCTTGGTTCGAAATCCATCTGCACCTGTCCAGTGCCATTTTCCTGAGATCTTGCTCCGTAGAAATATGCGAATGGGTAGAGAGTCATTCGATGGTTTAACTGATACTCTAATATGTTCAGTGAGAGAACACTCGCGGGAAGTCATACGGTCACGTTCGCTTCGTAAATAATTATGCTGCAAAATTTGACGATCCAATGACGGATGGATGTCAAGGAACAAAGGATTTTCTCGCCTGACAAAATTTTTACAGCCTCTAAAGCTAGTCGACGGAATCTTTGAAGTTTCGTAGCGCTTGCAAAGATTTTGGTGGGTGCAAAAAATCGTTCGCACTAGAAATGGCTTCGCGTTGACAGTTTTTTTTGCAAACCAAACAAAATTTCGCGTAGTGCGAACAGGGCCTTTGGCTACTTTGTTTAGGCTCGCCATTCTATTGCAAGACGTGTTTTGAGGTTTTTAGTATGGTTCTCCAAGGACAAAGATTAAGATGTTCCGTGAAAACAATGCTTACTTTGATTCTATGTTGTGACACTGGGACCGGATATTTGATTGGAACTGAAGGCACTGTGTGTTGCTTCTTGATCACGGATATTATATTATATTCTTCCAACCAGCTTTTCTTCAGAGACTGCCGTAGCTTTACTTCGAGAAAGCTATACAATTTTCTAGAAACATTGTTATGTTTTTTGCAACAATCTGAATATTCGAAATTTCATCCTGAAGGCTAAGTACTGCTAAACATCGCGGGTAATGCCAGTCGCAGCACAGCGCGATACTTTGAATTTGACAAAGCTCAACGCGACAAATTGCCTGATTACAGAGGACCCCTCCCTGATGTTCTCAATTGTCAAAGCAGCACGTGACCAGCGTGTGCCAGGGTCTCTCCTCGCTCGCCTCAGAGGGCGGTAAGATGAGAGACGCTAGGAACGAGGTTGCCAAGATAGCTCTATTTATATACTCAATATAATATTGGGTTGAGTGTATGACGTCATCAGTCATTTCATTTGCATATTTTACCCATTTTTCAAACCTAAATATCTCTGGAACTAATGCAGATATTTGCAAACAGTAAACAGCGTTTTCATTCTTTCAGGGAATACTGCGTGATACACTCAAAAAAACAAGGGGTAAAAATTTGATCACAGTACCACTTTAAAGATTACCAGTTAAAGCTACACGTTGATCCCAGTGCAACTCCAGTCGTTCAAAAGATGCGACGAGTACCTTTTTCTGTAAAGGACAAAGTAACTGCCAAGGTTAATAAACTCCTTGAAAAGGACATAATTGAGAAAGTTGAGGGGCCTACGGTGTGGTTGAGCCCAGTTGTTGTCGCTCCTAAACCGTCAGGGGACATAAGGTTAAGTGTCGATATGCGGAGACCCAACGAGGCCATTATTCGGGAAAGACTGCCCATACCAACCATAGATGAAGTCTTTGAAAGCCTTAATGGGAGTGGAGTTTTCTCAAAGTTGGATTTAAGATGGGGTTTTCACCAAATTGAGCTGGATCCTGAGTCAAGGGATATCACTGCTTTCGCCACCCATGATGGTATATTCCGCTACAAGCACTTGAGTTTTGGTGTAAACGCCGCACCAGAGAAGTACCAGCATATCATCACCCAGTCAATGGCGGGTCTACAAGGGGTGGCAAACATAGCAAATGATCTTATCGTTCATGGTCGAAACACCGAGGAACATGATAGGAACTTACACAGTGTCTTGCGACGTCTTAGTGAGAAACAGCTGACTTTGCTGAGAAGTGCACCTTCCGTATGACTAAAGTGGTATTCATGGGTCTTTAATTTTGCTTTGCAAGCATGGAGTCGGCCCAACTGAGGAAAAAGTCAGAGCCATTGTAAAAGCAAGTCAGCCTCAGACACCTTCAGAAGTCCGTAGCTTCTTAGGGCTTGTTGGAATCAGTGCCAGGTTTATACCTGATTTTGCTACCAATGCTGATCCTCTCAGAAAGCTTGCAAGAAAAGGAGAACGGTTCGTGTGGGGTGAGGAGCAGGAAAAGTCATTTCAGAGATTGAAGAGTGAAGTTGCAAGTGCACCAGTCCTAGCTTACTTCCATAAGGACACACCCACCCGTGTTATTGCTGACGCAAGTCCAGTCGGGCTTGGCGCTGTGCTGGTGCAAGAAAAGAATGGGGAAAAACGTGCCATCTCTTACGCAAGTCGTAGTTTGAGTCAAGTGGAGCGTCGTTATAGTCAGACAGAGAAGGAAGCACTAGCCTTAGTCTGGGCGTGTGAACGCTTCCACCTCTACTTGTACGGGCTCCCACGGTTTAATCTGGTGACAGACCATGAAGCACTTAAAGTCATCTACTCGAGAAAGTCTAAGCCTTCAGCCAGAATAGAGCGCTGGGTTCTACGTTTACAACCGTACAACTATCAAGTTTGCCAGGTGCCTTCAAGAAAAAACATCGCAGATGCCCTTTCCCGACTGACTAAGATACCTGCTTCAGATCAGTCCATGGAAGATGATGGATACGTACGCATGATAGCTTTACATGCTGTCCCTGTGGCATTGAGAATTAAAGAGATTGAACAAGTCTCAGCACAAGACTCCGAGTTGCAAGCAGTCGGGAATTGCCTCATCGATGGAAAATGGGACAATGCTTCAAAGCAGTATTTGCCAGTGCGCACTGAGTTGACTTTTATCGGGCATGTGATTCTACGGGGAACAAGAATTATTATACCCCAAGCCCTTCGAAAGAGAGTTGTCAGTTTGGCACACGAGGGGCACCAAGGAGTCGTAAAGACAAAGGAGAGACTTAGAACAAAGTTCTGGTGGCCCGCTATGGATCGTGAAGCCGAGAAAAGGGGTGCAGAGTGTTACGGGTGCCAGATGGTTACCAAGAACGTTCCACCCCCACCATTAAAGTCAACACCATTACCCAACCAGCCATGGGAAGAAGTAGCTGTGGATTTGATGGGTCCATTACCTTCTAGAGAACATTTATTAGTTCTCGTTGATTATTACAGCCGGTGGATGGAAGTTGATGTTATCCGAACAACCTCCAGCAAAACCATCACTCATTGCTTGGATGCCCAATTTGTAAGACATGGATTGCCTAAAGGTCTGCGTACCGACAATGGCTCAAATCTTGTGTCTAAAGAAGTAGAAGATTACCTGAATGAAATGGGGATCGAACACCGTTACACAACACCTCTATGGCCAAGAGCTAATAGTGAAGTAGAGAGGCAGAACAGGTCACTTCTGAAGTCCATGAGAGCAGCCCATGTAGAAGGAAAGAATTGGAGAGAGGAGCTAAACAGGTTCCTTTTGGCGTACAGGTCCACGCCACATTCAACTACAGGAAAGAGTCCTGCCGAGTTATTATTTAGAAGAAAGCTAAGAACTAAAATGCCTGTGCTAGTCAATGTTGAGGAAGAGGAGGTGGAAGTAAGCGACCAAGCGGTCCGTGACCGGGACACTCTGAGAAAGCAGTTTAACAAGGACTATGTTGACAAGAGGTTTCATGCCAGAGATCGAGATGTGAGACAACGAGACAGTGTTCTGCTTGAGAAGAAGAAGGAAAATAAGCTGTCACCTTGCTATGAAAAGGAACCATATCAGGTGATCTCTCGATGTGGGGACCAGGTGGTGTTGCGATCACTACAAGGTATTCAGTACAAACGCAACCTTCAGCATATTAATCCCTTTAAAATGCCAGATCCAAAAGAACAGGAAACGCCGCTACAGGATGCTGAACCACAGACTGAACCGAAGCCATTTGAGACGCCACCTATGGCAGAGGATCAAGTACCAATTGCTGAATCACCACCAGAAGATGTACCTTCTGCTGTACCTACAGCTTAGCAGCCTGTGAGGAGATCAGGCAGAATTACGAATCGTCCGAAGACTCTCCTACTGCGAACGATTTTTGCGTCATCAGCGCGCGCACATGAGTGTGCACGCGTACAAATCATAAGAGATTTCCCTCAAACTAAACTCGTTAAAATTACAATTCAGCTTGATAGTGAGGCCTAAAAGGTACAAACAAAAGAAATGAATGAACATGGCTTAAATTTCCTTTGTTTGCGTCCTCTAAGCCTCGCTGCCATGCTGAAGTGGTCTATTGGCCCCTCCTCATTGGGGCTTTTCAGCACCAATGTAAGCAAACAATAGTAAATTAATTAAATATTCAAATAAACATAACTAAGTTAAGAATCTCAACTGGCGGAAGGCAGACCAGTAGTTCGCTTTTTACAGGCGTAGCCGAAACGTTGAACTCGAGGCTACGGTGAACAACATCACCTAGCGGTCAGAACGGGATTTAAACCCGCGACCTACGGATTTCAGATTCGACGCTCTAACCACTCGGCCATGCTGCCTCCAGCTAATTAAGAGTAGTAACTAAGAGTCCAGATTCATTAATTTGCATAGGTTAGACAAAGACCTCTGACTCTGGACTCTTTGTTACTCTTGAAATTGCATATTTAATTTATTTTCCCTTGACAATGGCGCCAAGATGTCGCCGAAACGTCGGACTCTTTTATTGTTAATTTTTGCTTGTATATGGGCCGATCCGCACCAGGAAAAAAATTGTTTATTTAGACAAAATTTCTGTCATCACCAACGTTCTACAAGTGCGGATGGTTTGTCGCGACTTGACAAATTTTAGCCGAGGCGGACAAAACTTCAAATGCACCGCCGACAAAATTTGTCCCAGGTAAGAACTGGGCAAAATCGTTTAAATAAACAAAATTTTGTTTATCTTTCCATTAATATGTCATAAAGCTTTTAACCGTATAAATTTAGCGTCTCAGTTGTTTCTCCTGTTGCGAAACTAGATTTTACAATTTTCGCAGTGAACAAAATGAATCCTAATGGCTCATGTCCTTTTTTATAAATAACCGAATTCTGTAAGCCGCTGGAACGTCCGCCCCTTAAGATGACCAGTTTGGCTATCCACATTCAAACAGTCCAGTTGCCGTAAGACGACACAATTTGAAGACTTATAACCATGTCAATGCGGATGCAACAGACGAGACAAAAATTGTCATGACAAAATTTGTCCTTGGATTTTGCCACGGACAATTGCGATTTTCTCTTCTAGTGCAGATCGGCCCTATGTTTATCTAAATCATTGTTGAATAGTATTTTTTCCTGAGTGGTTGACCTAAAGAAGGCAGTGTGAATAATATAAAAGTTACAATCTTGACTTATATTGATTAAAAGTTTAATAAAACACCAAGTTTAGAGGTAAAGGTTGTTGTCATAAATTTCTTGCGACATAAGTGTTACTTACCAAACAATTCTGACCGTTCACGGGAAAACATACTTTAACGTTTATCCGTTAGACGGGCAAAACCGTCAATCATCCGTTAGTTACCCGTTAGAAAACTTGGCTCATCCTCGGTGTAAGAGCCTATAACACTCACCAGTGGCTTAAAACAAAAAAATACGAAGAAGTCAACAAAATAGGCCCTAACGCTACCAGTAACTACAAAACAAAGACAAACTTCACAGGTTTTAACACCGAGGTAAACCGAAAATTTATCTCGTAAACGTTAGAGGCGTTCATCAAACCGTTAGCAGTAAAAGTCAAAACGTTAGAGGGGAGAGTGAAAGCCGTTAGCCTGTATCCGTTAACCGTAAGCATCATACCGTTAGAACGGAAAGCCTAACATTGCAGAGCCGTTAGAAAAAAATTAGCATCCCTTAGACGGTAATGTAACTGTCTGTCATACGTTAGAATGGCCCGGCAACCATTATAAGTAAAGAAATCCGTGTATTGCAAGACGTGAGCTAATTGTCTCGGCCTGAATTCGAATTCATAAGCTACAGTGCAAATGCATGATAATGGGTATAAAAGACTCGACAAAACTGTGTGCTGTTCACCAATAAAGTATGTATGGCGCCACTGAATCGATCATTAATGCATTCACGATTGGTTTGTTCCAAAAAACAATTGCGGCGGGATGTTTTTATGACTATCTTGACAGTTGTCCAGCATGAACCATCCCGTTCCAAGGCATTGTGCTACGAAGCCGGATTATGGAATCCATGCCGCTACAAAACTTATTAGTCATGATTCGACTTTTTCGCTTGTTAAAGATCAGATGCAAGCGTTCAGGCACTTTCACGGTTATTGGTTTTTTTTTTTTGTTTACACACGATTTTTTTTTGTCACAGCCGTTAAACGATTGCCGATTCTTTGATTATTAAGAGCGTTTTTTTTTCGCGACCGAGTGAGTGGTGGCACATGGTCCAAAAAATGACTATCCTCATATTTCGCTCAAATATAACTCATGATGAGCTAATAAACGTGGTATAATTTTTTTGCTTAGATCTACTTTTGTTTTCCAGAAAATTCGCAAAAACTGTACAACCTGCCGACCACTTCAAATATGGCGGACATTAGTGCGCCGAGTGTCAACACATGAACTCCGCTTCCGAAAACTGCAAAAGCAAAATCGCGTTTTTTCTTTTTGTATATTTGTGTGGGAGGTATTAGCAAATTATTTAAGCAGAAAACCGGGAGTTTTCGTGTAACTTTGAATTCACGGCTCGTGTTTAAGAATCACCAATATTTGATGGCTTCAAAAACTATTTTTGGAGCATTTTTTCAAGACACGTTTTTCCTATGCGGTATAACTCCGAATCACTTGAGATTTAAGTTGTGATTAGTGGAAATGTTCTTCTTTTCAAGGACATAAAGATTAGTTTGGGTCTTTTAGTTACTTCCCGGAAAATGCCCGCTCTATTTCGGGAAAATCGCTACCTCAAGGTGTCAACAACTGCAAATAATCTAATTAGAGTCTCTGCTGTCGAACCCAATATTAAAAGCAAATCGTTGTTCTTAGCATCCAATTAAATTAAAATCAATACTGATAAGCTTACCTTGTAAATCCAGTGGCCGTATGTGGGGTTTTCTCCTTATGTTCTGTTCAATAATCGTCTTCTTATCTTCCCGGTTCAACAGTGTTTGCCGAACGAGATGAACCGATCTGAACAGCACCTGGATGGTTCTTGTAGAAACATCGCAATTTTTCACAGTATGAAGCATTTGTTGGGTTCTATCCTTTTAAAATGTACAAGAGATTGTAAATAAGTCAGTTTTAACCATCTTAGTGGCCGTAACGAGCAAAAATTACCGAGTCCCGAGCTAACATGTTCGAAACGTGTATCGTTTGTACGTCACGCAATGACATGTCACACACCATGTAAGATTTTAAGGAAGGCTCGCGAAAATTGAACCTTGATTCGTGCTATATTTTGACCACTGTAATACCGATGCAGTACTCTACCAACTGAGCTATCAAGCCATCTGGCAGCTGGTCATTTTGTGAGTTCGTAATATTTTTTTTCTCGCCACCTCGCGATTCGCCTTCGCGGCCTCGCCGATCAATTCTGTCGCCTCCAACGAGAAAAAAACACCTCTGGCACCCAGGGTAGTAAATTATGATCAATTCACTACTTGCACAATACCATAATGCACCTCTTTAACCCCCTAAAAATTTTGCATACTCATTGTTTGCAATTTCTCCTGGGACATGAACATGTCCCAAGAGTAATCTAAAACAATGCCTATGCAAAGTTTTGGGGGGTAAAAGAGGTGTATTATGGGATTTTTGCAAGTAGAGAATATAATACCCTTATTATGCACCTATCAATGTCAAGCCCGAGGGTGGGAGGGGGGAAGGGGTCGGGCAACCCACGGGAATTTGACTGTGGCGTATATCCCCAGGGTGTGGATTTTAATCGGACATCAGGCATTTGATATTTTATATATATAGTAGAAGAGAAGTAAACCATTTGTTTCTGCTAATTTTGACAATTCTTTTTCGCCCGGGGTGGGGATTTTAATAATTTTCTTTAGGAAATGTCAAAATCCCCACCCTATGCCCCCCCCCCCCCCCCTCGGGCTTGACACTGACAGGTGCATTAACCGAGCTAAGTCGGTTTGTATGGGAGAATCTTGACCGAGGTCGTAAGTAGAGACCGAATGCAAGAACAAGTTAATTCGTTTACATGTTGTAATGTAACTGGTTTGTGTTGACGTTTTGCTTGCGAGCGGCGATGAGCCGAATTTAATCAAGCAGTCAATGATTTTGCATTCTAGTTTGCAGCTTTTCCATTTCAAAACATTACCGGTCTAGATGCCGGTCTAGATGGGAAAATCTAGGGGTGCTTTCCATTTTGCCAAACTGACCGGTCAGAGATTAGTGGCAATACCTGAGGAAAATGGAACGACATCGTCCGATTAAACCGGGCCAATCAATACAATTGCATTCAGTACAGTGTGCACGGCGTTTGCGCAACGAAATCTGTTGGGTAAAATTGTTTTCTTCCTCCAAGTTCCACCCCCTGGGAGGAGCCCCGATATCAAGGCTTCGGCCAGTAGAGATGATAACTCTATACTTATCATCCGACATCTTACGGCACTCGCGAGTACCGGGATTTTTTGCTTGCCCTGCCTGCTTTTCTTCCTTCTGCGATTTTTTATACCCAAAATTAGGTTCTGTCGGGTTATGCTCGAAAAATAGAGTATTATGCTTTCGGGCGTCATCCGTGAAACAAGGGTATTAGGCTCAAAATTATGCTCGGCTAGAGGTATAATGCTCAAATTATGCCGGACTGAAATGACACTTCCACGCCACTCTCCAT
This sequence comes from Platygyra sinensis, assembly GCA_019787425.1. NCBI lineage: Eukaryota > Metazoa > Cnidaria > Anthozoa > Scleractinia > Merulinidae > Platygyra > Platygyra sinensis. The sequence goes on along the minus strand of JAHPZR010018516.1, from coordinate 6,773 downwards.
AGTCCTACACCTAAAAATAAAATTCTTAGTCTTTCATTTTTGAAATTATAATGTTAGACAATAATTGTTCAGTTAAACCTTTTATGGGAAGGTAACTAGGCCTTCGATTATACCAAAATCACTGGGTACGAGTCTAAGGTATCAAATTACTAACATAGTTCCACTTTTATCAACTTTATACATTCTAGAGTGAGTTGCTGGCATAGTTTGCATACACTTCTCACAGTTTTTAGAAACAACGGCGTTATGCTGGAAAAATATTAGTATCATGCCAGCATTATGCCTAAAGTTCCAGATATAGCGTTATGCTCAAAATTATGCCGGCATACTCCAACAGACCCTACCCAAAATAAAGGGGGGAGCCCCGGCCCCTCCCCGAGATCCACCACGGCAAATTGATAAATACAAAGAAATAACAGGGTTTGATATTCAGTCAAGACATTTAATAATTTATATCATGTTTTCAAACACGTGACAACATAATATTGAGCGTAATTGCATAATCTTATCATGAAAAAAAGTTGACCAGAAATCTAGTATTTATCTCAGCTGGGGAGTTCAGTCTCAGGCAGATACTTGTAGACGCAGTAATATTACCAACTTGGTTTGATTGGGTGTCCTGTGCACTTAGTTTCATTGCGTGACAAACACTGGCGACGTATCCTGGACACGACTCCGCTACATACGCGTCTTCGGGCTTCAAAATTTGTTTACCTGCAACTATAAATAATTGTATCGTCGTTCTCTATCATGCAACCAATTCAAGATATCTCATTTACTATAGCCGAATGAATTTAAAATATGATTAAATCTGACAAAAACTACGATGTTTCGTGCAAGAGCCGTACAGTATGCTTGTTTATTGCGTCATTTGGTAAAACATTGACGAAGCGATGATAACAGTTTGGGTGAGAAAATATGGATAAAACCCCATCTAAAGCCACAAGATTTACAAGGTGAGCTTATAATATTAATTATTTTATTTAATAGGATGCTAAGAACTAAGATTTGCTCGGAATTTTGGGTTCAACAGCAGAGACTCTAATTAGATTATTAGTAGTTGTTAACACCTTGAGGTACCGATTTTCCCGAAATAGAGCGGGCATTTTGCACGCAGTAATTAAAAGCCCCAAACTAATCTTTATATCTCTGAAAAGAAGAACATTTCCACTAATCACAACTTAAATCTCAAGTGATTTGGAATTATACCGCATAGGGAAAACTTGTCTTGAAAAAATGCTCCAAAATTAGATTTTGAAACCATGAAATATTGGTGGTATTTAAACACGCGCTGTGAATTCAAATTTAGATGAAAATTCCGGGTTTTCAGCTTAAATGCACAAAAAAGGAAAAGCGAACTTGGTTTTGCAATTTTCAGTAGCGAAGTTCTTGTGTTGATACTCTCTTAAGCCGTTAGACCGTTAGGGCAAAGCGTTATAGAACGTTGTAACGAGCCGTTGCTAGCACAAAGCGTAACAACGGTTTGAAGGCCGTTTAACTATCCGTTAGTTATCCGTTAGTTTTTAGCGAATGTTTTCCTGTGAACAGTCACAATTGCACTATCCCAAGTTCGCGTGGTTTGGCCTTTCTCAAATTCTGAACCTGCCTGACCAAAATATACTTTTTTTGGAGTGACCTTCTCCTTTAACCAAATTGAACCGTAGTGTAACCGAACCATTTATCAAAACATACGTCAGGAATCTCATTCATGACCATGTACACCAACTCAAACGATCTCTTTCCTTGAAGCCTTTCGCACAGTTTCGTGGCTTTATTTGTAGGGGCATCAATGCAGACCACAGGAGCAGGGTCCACTTGTCTAAGCAGATCCTCGAACACCGATTTCAACAACTTCTCTGCAATTGCTTCTGAATCTGCAAACAGCGGGCCAATCTTGTAACTCCCTTTGATAAACGTTGGTCGGGCCACTGTATAACCCACGATAGAACCTTCACTGTCGATGGCCACACGTGCATGACTGTCAGTCATGCGAAGCCATTTGGACAAAAACCCATGTCGTTCAAAGCCAAACACCTTGGTGTCGTACATGAATAACGCTTGCTTATTCACTTCTTCAATTCGTTTGATTTTTACGCCGGGTGATGTTATGGATGTCTCAGAGAAGCAAGCTATCGTGGTTGGAATGTTAAAGATGAAGAATGCTCCATAAAAAAGACTACGAAATCCATTGCTTTTGTTGATTTCCTCCATCTTCAGACCCGAAATTAATGCAATGCTGGGAAAATGCTCCACACTCGACATACCAGCTTCATGCATCCTCTGGCCATATCCCTTTCCTCTAAATTCTTTGCTCACGATATAAGAACCAGCGAAAGCAAACCCGTCACCATATTTTGCCATTGTTATGCAACAAATAGGTGTCCCGTTCAACTCGCCAAAAAACCCTGCTGTTGGATCACAAGCCATGAAACATTCGGCATCTTGTAAGCCCGGCCCCCAACCTTCCTTCACCATGGCATTTATGATGATACTTTCGAACTCCTTTTCTGTCTGAATGAGGCGAATTTTGAACTGCTCCTTGCCAGATAAGCCTGTATAGGTTTTGGTAGGAACGCCAAGCAGTCTGTTTCTTCGAGTTTTATAAAGTCCGTGACGAGCCGAATTGGCCAAGGTGAATGCGAAGCGACTGACCAAACAGCGAGCAGCAAAGCCACGAGCCGCGAGGAGAGTGACAGTAGAGTGGTAATAAGGAATAGAGAATCTCATTTCAGCGTACTACCAGGTTGTTGATTCAACTCTTTTCTGTTTTAAAAATGCGTGTTTGCTGATATTCTGTACGATAGTATCCAGTGCGGGACAGAGATTCTCCAAATAAACAATAGCCGCCATTTGCGTAAAAATATGCTAAGAATGATGTTTGTCCGCAGACATTATCTGTTCGAGACATAGGCGTACGGGACCCTTTTGGACCTGGGGGGGCGGTGACCTTATTGCCCGAAATAATAACACAATGCTTGAAAGCGTGTGTTGTACAAAAACAATCAAACCGCAGTAAAAACAAAAACCTTCACATTTCTGACGTCTAATGAACGTATTTTCATTCCAAACTTACAGTTGAAACCCGATTTTTGGAACCTCCAGAGGAAACGAAAATTGGTTCGAATAATCGGATATTTCGAGAAATCTGGGGTAACTAAAATTACAGTGTTCGACTGAGGAGAGGGAAATGACTTACGTTTTGAGTTATCGGGTGGTTCGAAAAAAATGAGGGCTCGAGAGATCGGGATTCAAACTGTAGTTATTTTGAAACCTCAGATACTCTATAGATTGCCTAGTAAAATCCAAAACTTATAAAACAAACAGTAAATTCTTTCTCGTACGTGAAGTTCAAGAAAATTTTAAAACAACTCCTTGTGGAGCCATTGAAAACGGCTTTGGTCAGAGCCACCAAAAAAGTCTAGGTCTTCGATTGTTTTGATTCTGTCATTCTTTTGGTCATAGAAGTAATATCCATCTCGTGGATTTCTACGATACACATGTAAACGATGTATGGCTTTTCGAAAACAAATTACCTGGTCTTGACAAGGCAAACGTCAGAGAAAGTAGCCTTCAAGTCTGGCTTTGACAACCTTTTAGAGTATTTTTCTTTTAGAGTATTTCCTCCCGAGTACTTTTGCCCGAATCATCAGCGTTTTGCCCGAAAAATTTCAAAAATTTCTGTAACTGGGGGGGGGGGCTGCAGCCCCCCTTGCCCCTCCGGCTCGTACGCCTATGGTTCGAGAGGTTGCAAGCAGAGGTTCTCTCTCATCTCTTAGCGCTTATTGTGCATAAGGAGAAGAGAATTACTACCATGGAAGGTAATCCATGCAACAGGAGCCCACAATGATTAGAAAAAAAAAGCAAAACGCATTCATGATAGTACAAATTACTCGCCACATGCTGAGATAATTTATTTTCGACGTTTGCAGAACACGAACACAACATCAACAGTAAATAATCTAACGTAAACAAAAGAAACTCTTTTCACATGCGGTCAGAGTAAATGTAAAAACTGACGTTAAACAATTATTGAATGAAGTTTTATGATGTCTAGAATAATCAAGGTCGTGCCCTTGCCACGAGCCTAAAGAATGTCTGCGTAGGAGGCTAGAGTTTTTGTCAGTTTCCGCGATAGCCCTTTTTACAGTTAGTTTTTAACCGCGCAGCTGTAGGCTGGGCGGGTCATGTTCTGCCTTCGGTTTTTTTTTTAAACCGCGCAGCCGTAGGCTGGGCGGTCTCTTGCTCTGCCTTCGGTTTTTTCTTTTTTTTTTAAACCGCGCAACCGTAGGCTGGGCGGTTTCTTGCTCTGCCTTCGGTTTATTATTTTTTTTTTTTTAAACCGCGCAGCCGTAGGCTGGGTGGTTTCTTGCTCTGCCTTCGGTTTATTTATTAAACCGCGCAGCCGAAAGCTGGGCGGTTTCTTGCTCTGCCTTCGGTTTATTTTTATTTTTTTAAACCGCGCAGCCGTAGGCTGGGCGGTTTCTTGCTCGGCTCGTGGTTTATTTTTGTGTGGCTTACACAAGTGTAAAGCCACGCTATGCCATCACCTGATTTATTTATTTATTTATTTATTTATTTATTTGTCTGCGAGAGTCGAGTGCCTGTCACGTGGTCTAGTGTCCACGGCGAATTAGTAGTCTTGGTTGTAAGCTTGGGTTCGAGTAATTTTTTTCAGGTGATCGTATCATGCGTTAGTTCTCCTGGCACAAGCCAACAGACACAGACCCAGCTTGTGTTATGAGTGTAGATTGTGTAAGACCTTTTACGCTCTTACACTGGTTGAATCTTCGGTACGGGTTGTACAGTTTTGGTGTTTACGGATGCATTGTGGTTTATCCAGTACCGCATAAATTTGCGCTAACGAGGAAAACTCATATGGTTTGTACATACAAGTTTAGGTCGACAAGCACGTCCCACACGCGATAGGTCAAGGGTTCGGTATCGGATACAGGCAACACAAAGGAACTGCTCCAAAAACATTGATAACAGCTAATGTTATTAATTTCCGGTGAAGTACTTAGCGTTGCGAAAGGTTCTTAAAGGTAACAAGGTGTATGGTATCACATGATTTATTTATTTTTATAATTATTTGTTTATCTACAAGAGTCTAGCGCCTGTCATGTGGTCTAGTAGCGAACTAGTAGTCTTGGTTGTAAGCTGGGGTTCGAGTAATTTTTTTCAGGTGATCGTATCACGAGTTAGTTCTCCCGCACAAGCCAACAGACACAGACCCAACTTGTGTTATAAGTGTAGATTGTGGAAGAGGTTTCCGGTGAAGTACTTAGCGTTGCGAAATGTCCGTAAAGGTAACAAGGTGTTTATTTCATGGAGAAACAATGGCAATACTGTTTGTTGTTTCTCCTGTTTTGTAGCTATAAGAGTACCCTGCGAGACAGAGGTTCCTTGCTCTTTCTTCTCGGCGAGAGACGAGAGGAACCTCTGCTCGCAACCGCACGATTCTTGATCTCGCCGCCGTCCACGGCCAGGGACGAATAAATTAAACTAGTAATAGTTATCACTAAAGCTGCCCCCGCTTTCTTTTATTTCTGCTCATTGAAACAAAAATATTGAACGTTATTGTTCTAGTCGGATACTAAAAAAAAACAATTGTCTTGATATGAACTCTTTTTTATATAAGAATATATTTTGATGTGACATCTTGGCCTCGCTGACGAAAAGTGGTGTCCAGAGCACATGCACAATGTGCTGAACGCGATCCAGATCCAGAAACCAAACACTTGTACTTGATAGCCTAATAAATTCTAAATAAAACGAAAATGCCATAAGCTATAATGTAAGAATAATACAAGAATATTTTCAGCCTAAAATCGGCAGAAAAATAAGAATATTCAGTCTGGGACGGAAAAATAACATCCTTAGAAAAGAAAAGAGTGTACGAGCAAACGTATCTCGAAAGCACAACAGAGGTGAAATGTAAACAAAAGTATCGCGTTACAGTCGCCATATATGCAAATTAGAGTCAAGCTTTTTGTCCTCAATGAAAACGCCGCAAAACATTTACATTTGGATCCCTGCCGTAAGATTACTCAGTGAAAATAAGCCATCCAAATAAACGAGATGCCAAAGGAATATTTCAAACTTTATTCCTCCAGAGCTAACATTTGAGAGAACCTAAAACATATCTTGCAATATCAAGAGAAAAAAACTGGCAAAAAAAACAGAGGTGTCAAACTCTGCAAATTACAAGCGGATAACAGCGGAAGCCACTCAGAAATATGACCTCTAACGGCTTTACTCTGACGAAATGTCTCCCTGAAAACACAGGATTAGTGCTTAGCGAAATATTCAAAGATCCTCCGATCGTACCATACAAAAGGGGCAAAACCTCCTAAGCGGCTACTACACGTGAATGGGAGTCGCGCAGGCCTGTCACCTTATTGTTATCCTTGGGTAATTCTGACGATCGGAAGGTACTATACTGATTTAGCTATTTAGTCGCAAATGAACCACACTGGCCTCGAATTTCGATCTAGTATACTTCAGGACTCTCTGAGCTGTTTTTCCCCCAAAATCCATCTTCAGGATCTCTGAAAGCGTTTTCAATTTGTTTTAGATCATAATCTCGGCCATTTCGAAGCGAGCCTAATTAATCGAGCTGAAATAGTAATGGAGGCCGGCAAATACAAACGCTTTTCAGGGACGCTTGAACTCGAGATCTAAACCAAGGACAAAGCTCGTGGCAAAGACGCCGATCCCACAAGTCCTCGCGCCCGTGTCCCTTTGCTGGCCTCCCATGAACGTTTGCGGGAAAA
>JAHPZR010018513.1:0-5000 GCA_019787425.1 Platygyra sinensis | reverse complement strand
GACACATTGACGCGAGCGGCGTGGTTGGGACCTAGTAATATTTGATTATTTTTGATTGGTTCGTTCTGAGCATGCGCATGCAAGTTATGCTGGACTCTTCTTTCGCCCGCCTGGGTTTAGCCCCTATATGGGGCGGGAAGAAAGGAGAGTTCAGGGCCTAGGTATGCGCGTGGACCCATGATATGGGACAATTTTTCTATTTTTAGAACAAATTGCGCGCTGATCCACGCACGTGTCTTGGCCTCTCACGTGGATGTTGTCACGTTTTGTGATGAAATTGTGAGAGTTGCGAGATCTGTACGGATCCGCAAATGATCCCAGGACCGCAAATGATCCCGGACCTCAAATGATCCCCAAATTGGACCGTAAAGGATCCCGGACCGGAAATGATCGCCATATTGGACCGCAAATGATCCCGATCAAAAAATAAGGAATGGTATGGATTGTGGAATAGTGTGGATTGGGAATTGGCCTACGTGAATACCGATAATTTTATTTAAGCCATCTTATAATTAAAATGGCTCACAACTTGCTTTTTAAATACTTTCGACTAAATTTTGTTGCTTACTACGATGTTATGAAATTCACCACTCAATCAATCATCAAAACACGGCTTAGCTTGCATTTCTTTTCAATTCTCAATAAAATTATGATCAGTGCAACATTTCACTACATATCCTCTTTTGTTAAACACCGGTGTTACAGTTAAATAACATTTTATCAGCCATTAACGCCACTCGTCTTAAGTTTTAAACTAAAACACATGATTTAACCATGAAGAACTCTGACAGATGACGCTGTCACCAGAGTAGACTTCCAAAGCTACAACACTTCATCACTCTGTAAAACACCTAGTGTATAGCACTAGAAATTTGAACAAATTTACTTTCTAATTTATTCTTGGTCGTATTTTTTCTTTAATTCCTCGGGAATGACTAGTTGAGTATTCTAAGAAGCCAAAATTCCAAGCTATAGTTATGAAGTTCAGCTTCATGACCAAATAAGGCCAAGGCTCGCGCTTCGTTTTGACAATTAGCTGTTTGTTAGGTGCTTGACTACTATTGCTATCGGGATTTCAAGAATGTTTACGAGTATGCGTATTTCTTAGACTTCTAAGTCAATAGATCGTTTTCACATGACGTACTTTTATCCTCATCAGGCATAAGAGGGGGTTTATTTATATCCGTTTTACAATTAGCGTGCTTCGTTTGGAAACTAGAGCATTTTGAAAGTTGCGTGACACAAGGCTACGATCGATTTTGTTAAAAAATATATATCCTTATCTCATGATTTTGAGCCTTTTTAGAAGTTAGAGCATTAGAAAAAGTGCTTATCTAAATGCTTGTTTGTTTAGGTACTGACAACCAGACACCCAAATAGTCAAAGTTAGGTCCAGATGTTTGCGCTATATTTCGGCCGCCATGCTGTTGTACACGGTTGTCCACGAACATGGCGTTTTCATACTGGGCCCTGTAAATTTCGGGGAAACATTTACGACGCATATCTGAAGTTTGGGGACACGCACAGGCCCAAAACTTGGAGAAGTGTCTTATATTAATAGTTATCTTCTGTAAGATACATCACATTTTCTTAGCTTTTTCCAGTGGCTGGTTTTCGATTTTTTAATTTCTTTTTTTTTTGCGTGACAGTGAAAACGATCTATGCCCTTCGAAGAACAAAGCAACAACCATGGAATACATATTTTTTTAATGTTATAACATGTTGTTTTAGTTTTTATGTGTTATCACCTTCCTCGGACATAAATCCATGCCATTCCTTATCTTTTGATCGGGATCATTCGCGGTCCAATATGGCGATCATTTCCGGTCCGGGATCATTTCCGGTCCAATTTGGGGATCATTTGCGGTCCGGGATCATTTGCGGTCCTGGGATCATTTGCGGACCCGTGCAGATCCTCTTGCCGATTTTTCACGGTAATGGCAGGGAATAAGGCAGAGAAGAAGAAACAATTTCGCGCTGTAAATGAATAAAATCCGCTCGCCGGCTAGTTGTACGCGTAAACTTTTGTGTAAACTTTGTCTATAGAGTTCTGTAAGAACACTGTTTACTCCGGTATCGAGCTGTTAATTTGTGAGTTTGCCAAACAATGCTTAATCATAACCAAAACCTATTTTTGATAGTTTCTTGTTGTTTCTGCTCGTTTGGCTAGTTTGCAAAAGTTTTTTGTCTGACGCGTACGAGTAGTTCATTTGCATAGTGCAGCGGGTGCACTTTCAAGTCCGAGTCGTTGTTTTCAGATTGTCAAGCGAAATCGTGAAAAAGATTTGTTTCGTCGTCTTTTGTGCTGGGATACTACAACAATTTTCACTAACTTCGCCAAAAGACTACTAACATTATGTGTGTTTCTTCTTTCTTTCGCTGCGAAAATAAAATAGACAAGGAGTTTTAACTTAATCGAAATCTTTATTCGAGTTTTGATTACAAGCATCATCGTAACTTTTCTGATTATTTCTGCTGTTTTCACATATTTTCAGCTAAGCTTTTAATATGTTCTCAAACATTAATTAACCTTAAACATTAGAGATATTATATGAGTTCGATATACGTTTCACACCAAAGTGCGAAGTCCAATAGGCCATTTTACAGATTTGTGCTTAGTTACCTGGCCATGAATGCAAGAGAGGCTGGAGGTGACCTTGCTTTGATACAGACCTCTCAGCTTTTCTCATGTAAATGCCAGCTAGTTAGCATAAGAACAACTTGATTTGCACAATAAAAGCAGTGAGGTCTGTATCAAAACAAAGTCAACTCCAGCCTCGCTGCCATTCAGAGGCCAGGTCACTAAGCCAACAACTGTAAAATGGTCTATTTGTCATGTTTTACTAGCTGTGCAAAACACGCATCGGCGGGCGCTCTTACTCATCGACAACAGACAATTTATTGGATTTACACAAACAAAACTAAGCAGCATCTACGGACATAAACCTATTGTCACTTATTGGGCCTAAACGCTGCTATATCCAACTAGTTCTTTTTTCTTCTGTGATATGGAAAAGCTGTTAATCTTCTTCATATGTGAAATTTAGATCGGAGTAATGTAAAGTTGTCGTAAAAGGAGCAGCGTAACTCAACTTGGTCAGAGATAAAAAGCGGGACATACCTAAATTAGGCACCGTCTTCACTCAGACTGGAGCAACTTACGGCGGAAATACTTAATCAAAATTCCAACAGCCATGAAGGCGTTGAGTGATGGGCCAAAAGGATCCAAAAGCATAAACGATTTCGGGAATTTCGGACGCCAATTCCCCTGCGCGACATCCGCGAAAATCCTCTCAGCAATGTGCGCGCGTGTGCCGCAGGCGATGACTCAATTTGTTCTAAAAACAGAAAAATTGTCCCATATCATGGCGCCAACCCCAATACTAGAAATGGCGCGCGCTTACGGTCTCCTTCCCTGATTATGGCTCCTGATGCGACTTGGATCATGCGCAGTCATTTTGCCGCTGTGCTCGACTTTGCAAGATCGAACTTTGCGCATGCGTGAAGGCGGTTTGCTGATCGGCTAAGCCCACAATTCCACGCGAATAAACGCGAATAAACGCGAATAATTTTTTTTATTTTTTTATTTTTATTTTATTTATTTATTTATTTATTTCCCCAGACGTTCGCGTGATACCAATCACGCGTTGATCTAAGAATTTTGAAAGGGCGGTCTGCGTGGAAATACGTTTTGTCAGTACAAGCGCATGAAAAGCCACAGGCTCTTATGAATGAAAACGATGGATGCATGAAGAAAAATCAAAGTTTGTCCCCGAGAATTCGAATCAAAGAAAACAGCGATGACGACAAGTAAGAATTTATTTGCTTTCATTTGTAAACAACAATCAGAGAAGTATCGTATTGTTCGATATTGTAACAGAACATGAAATACTGTTTCGAATCCGAGGTCTGTAACGATCCTGATACCTCCAAAGGCATCTACGAAAGAAATATAAGTACACTATTAGAAAACTATTTTGGTTCCACGCGCGACGGAACTAGTTTTGAACCCAGTGACAAAGCTGCTCCAACCCAGCGACAGGAGTAATTCTGGCCGAGCTGCAAAACTGTTCGGAGGGTAGCTAAAATATTTTGAATCCAAAAACTAAAACAACTCGAAGCCTAGCGATTCTCGACAGAAACCAATTTGAATACTATACCTTAACATAACATTTTTCAGTTCATCTTAGTTCATTTTATTTCCCATCCTAAATTATAATACTAATTGCAATAATAATCATGCATTTGGCAGGCAGTCCAGGAAGCAATTTTTTCAACCAATCGACATAAGTTCATTTGAAACTTAACAGCGCTGATAAAACAACTTAGAGTGTAGCGATCAGCCGAGAAGATAACTCAACAAAACAAGAGCTTGGAGCGAGGTGATCAGCAACAAAAATAATGTTGAATAGCGGTGTAGTGAAAAAATAGCTCGCAGCGAGTCGACCAGCGAGAGAAATAACGTGGAAACAGCTGGAAGTGGGACGACCAGTGAGAGAAATAATTTTAAATACAATAACAAATACCTTGGAGGGTCTTGGAGAGTAGCGCTCAGCGAGGGAAATAACTTTGAATGCCTGCACAGCGACTAAACAACTAGAAGCATGGCGATCACGGAAATGTAAAAACAGAACTATAGTTGTGCCGGAATGCTGGTCCGGCGAAAAACAACTCCTGTAGGTTGGAGCGAAGCGATCAGCGACAGAAACCTGGGGAGAAATAATTTTGAATTCACGACGGAGAAACAAAACAACTCAATTGTGATCAGCGACAGAAACCATTTTCAATTAAACGAGTATATAACTAAAACCAAACTACACTGCACCGAGCGGAAGGGATGACTCAGTTCTTGTGACTGCTTTTCCAATGCAATAGAGAAAACCAACAAAGACGGAGGTGTCATCTTCCATTGTCATGTTTATGCCCCGTTTTTTCCATTTCCCTTAATTTGCACTAATGAAAGCTTTCTCTCTTCAGTGTGAGGAGAAAATCGTTGTTGC
>JAHPZR010018512.1:0-16421 GCA_019787425.1 Platygyra sinensis | reverse complement strand
ACATCCCGCGTGGTTTATCAGCCTATAAACCATAGAAACTTGTGTTCTATTGCTTAATTAAACGTAAATTGGTAAACATCAGCTCTTGAGAAGTAAACTGGCACTACCTCGGCTCTTTGCTAACTAGTGAATAAAGGGGTACGTTTCTAAACAAAAATGTGTTGCTGCTCTGCGGGTGGGAGTATGACAAGATAATTTGGTTTTATCAACCGGGTTGATAATATGAATTGGTCATCGTAAAGAGAAGCTATCTAGACCTATCTACACAAGCTTAGCCAATGATCGCCAAGCTGAGTCAGTCAGCCAAAGCCAAGCTGCATGTCTTTTTCCACGCGTGCCATGACTAACAAAGGTTGTGGAAACGTTTAACTAGGAGATACTCGCACTTCTAAAGGAAACTTGCAAACGAATATAATTCATTGAAATGGAAAATTCGAAAATCTGTTTGTTGACAGTATTTGTCAATTTCCAGGTGTTTAGTCAAAATCTCAGCTCAATTTCCAGCTATCTGATTTTGCGCCGGGGATCTCGGCCATCAATTAAATAGCGTTAACGCATCCTTTCGCAGCTGACAGAGTGTTTTGTGACCGATTCCCAGGAATGAGTTAAGCCCCATCCAGATTCTCCCTTTTACGTAAACCTCTTAGCTCGATTATTTTACGTTACTTATTTTAACTTTTCAGTTTAATTAATCGATAAAAACAGTGTACCTTTTCATTGCCCTAGGGTCAACCTGGAAATGAAAAACGTTTTATTGTTACTGCTTGGTTTAGCCCAAGGTAAGTTTAACATCCTTTAGAGAAGCACTAAGATTACGATCACTAAACGGAATCGATTTGTAGTCGGTAGTTTTCGGAGGAAACCTTCAATTTTGCCATTCTTAGTACACTCACAACATTTTTTCTTATAGGCCGGGGTTAAAATTATAATAAAATAGAACATATCGAAATCGCAGAATATTTGATTTTTTTATACATAAGATAGCCTTTTAGAATTCAAAGTAAAAGTGTGGAAAAGAGCCGCCTTAAAGACCACTCAGCCACTGAAAGAGCGAGAATCAATATCTTAAAGTCACTGAATTGACTTGTCCAGCGATGGACCTAACACAGTTTTACCAAGTCTTCACTTGCATAATTGTGTTCTTTCATCAGCTACTACAGCTCTTAACCCGTGCACTAACTATAAGAGCCTCAATGCAGTCGACCGCCTCGAATCTTTCACTGGACAAACCCAGTCCGATGTGATAAGAGAGATATCACTCCTGGCTGGTATCGCTTTACTGGTGTTCAGGTATACGTAGCCCAAAGATGACCACTACATGTCCACCTATGCTTCGTTGTGGCACGCATGCCCAGGGTGGATCAGAGGACAACATCCCTCTGTGGCAGACGGTGAAGTGACTCGAGAAGTTTGTTACCATTGGATAAACATTTGTTGTCGATGGAAAAACAACATTAAAGTGAAGAACTGCGGCGCCTTTTACGTGTATGAGCTGCAGAAAACGCCTGCATGCTTGCTTAGATACTGTGGTGAGTGTTGGCGTTCTTAGATAACGTGAGTCAATTGGGCAAAAAAAATGTTGAAAAGAGGTCAAAAGAGAGTAATCACTGTGCTAACGAAAGACGTGGAACGCATGTTATACTGATAGTATAAACTGAAACAGTACGACTGCATCGATAGCAGCTTCGTGGCCTGAGGTCTTAAAAACGGTTACGTAGTCTGCACCTAAAAAGACATTTGATTTAGCTTCCTGTCTATTGTATGATTTCAAAATTCGTTTTTGTCTAAGATGATTTTTCCTTGACTTTTATCAAACAATAAACTGAGCGAGCTCCAGAACGCAGTTCTAGATAGTGGAAGCTGTTCCAAAACTGCTGTGATTATTAATTAACACTGATTAATCTGGCTGAAGAAAAAGTGAACATCGATGATATTCACCGAGACGAACTTGACAATCTTTTCTGAGCATGAGGCGAATAATTGTTAAGTAAAACTGTCAGACAGTGAACATGCAGGCCTACAGAATAACATACTAAAACATATAAAACAAAAAATTAACATAGACGCAAATTGTTCGTTTGCATACACATATGCAGCTGTAGTTTTAATGATAAATAAACAATAGCCTCCATTTGGCGCGAAAATATGCTAGGATATTTGTCCGCGGACATTATCTGTTCCGAGAAGCGAACAGTTTTTCGAGAGCGTAGCTCGAGGAAAACTGTGAGCTTCGAGGAACAGATAATGTCCAAGGACAAATATTCGAGCATATTTTCGCCCCAAATCAAGGCTATCGTGTTTATTATCCTTCAAATCTTTTTCGCAACGCGAGCCGTTTTGAAAATTGGGGGATATTCTCGGATATCCCCCAGTTTTAGCTGGGTGATATTCGGTCACATGACATGTTCAGACCAATCGCGCGCGAGCGAAAAGATTTGATGGATTATAAGGGTTTATATCATGTGCGTCGAAATAATAATAATAATAAGCGAAACAATACGAAAAAATAATGACACCGGAACTAGCCTTGTTTAATCGCTTACTTCATTCACAGTTAGCGTCATCGTATAAAAAAGAGTAGAGCTCTATTTTGAACGGAAAACTAAATTTCGGACAATCGATCTGAGTCGCTGGCGACGGATCAATGTGGCCGATAGCGCTAGATTTACGAGTCTTAAACGCCTTGAACGCAAGTTCTTGAAAGAATTTTTGGTGCAAGAGTGACAATCATTTTGAAAATTCTCCATCCTCTCAAATATGTTGGACTTAGAATGATGTCTTCCGAAAAATAATAAAAAAAAAATCATTCAGCAACTGTTGGCCAAGTTTACTTGCCGACATGGCAAAAGTAACGAGCTATGTAACTCGGTCCCGAAAATGTTGTATTCACCGCCTAGCGCGGTGAATATAACCTCATATGAATAATTATTCATCCAATCACATTGCTAGAAATTCTTTGCTCATCTCTAAAATTAAACTAAGATCTATTATTCCAACAGTTGCAACTAATGACCCGTGCAACAACTACCAGACCCTCCATGCAGAAGACCGGCTCGAAAGTTTCACTGGACAAAGCCCAGTCCGATGTGATCAGAGAGATATCACCCCTGGATGGTATCGCTTTACTGGTGTTGCTGGTAACCATAAGATGTCCACTGCATGTCCACCTGTGCGTCGTTGTGGTACACATGCCCCAGGATGGATCAAAGGACAACATCCCTCTGTTGCAGAGGGTGAAGTGACTCGAAAAGTTTGTTATCATTGGAAAAACTATTGTTGTCTATGGAAAAACAACATTAAAGTGAAGAACTGCGGCGCCTTTTACGTGTATGAGCTGCAGAAAACGCCTGCATGCTCGCTTAGATACTGTGGTGAGTGTTCCCTTTCTTTAGACGGAAAACAACGATTCCATACTGTGGTTAGTGTTGACGCTCTTAGACAAAGTAAGACAATTAGGCAATAGACATTGAAAAGAGACAAATGACTGTGGTGACGAATGACCTTAAGTGCATGTGATAGTCATAGCGATTAAAACAGCACAACCGTATCGATCTCCTGGTGGGCTTTCAGGTCTTACAAACTCAACCTGACTCAGTTTAAGCAGAACACTCTGAATTTCAATCTATTCTTTCATTTAAACTTATTTCATCTAATATTACTTTATTTTCACATTTAGCATGTAACTCTGCGCGGCGAAAGCGTTTTTATGTTTCGTGACATCCATGTTTTTTCAACAGTTACATCTAATAAACCATGTCGCATCTACAAAAGCCTCAATACAACAGACCGCCTCGAATCTTTCACCGGACAAAACCCAGTCCAATGTGATCAGAACGATATAACACCTGGATGGTATCGCTTTACTGGTGTTGCTGGTAACCCAAAGATGCCCACTACATGTCCACCTGTGCGTCGTTGTGGTACGCATGCCCCAGGATGGATCAAAGGACAACATCCTTCTGTGGCAGACGGTGTAGTGACTCGTGAAGTTTGCTATCATTGGACAAACAATTGTTGTCGGTGGAAAAACAACATTAAAGTCAAGAACTGCGGTCTTTTTTACGTGTATGAGCTGCAAAAAACGCCTGGATGCTCGCTACGGTACTGTGGTGAGTGTTGACATATTACGTGGACCAATCACGAAATAGATATACTATTTTAAAAAAATGACTGATAGTGGTAACTTACGAAAGATATCACAGGAGTGCATGTAATTGTAGTACCAACTGAAACAGCTGAACCGTATTGATGGCAGCTTTCTTGTAGGCTTTGAGGTCCTAATTTCAAAATGAACCTGACATAAACAAAACACTCTCGCTTTCTATCCTTTCATTTCAACATTTTTGTTTATCCTAGATTATTATTTTCTTTGCAATCAGTTAAATAATAGGCTGTAGTTTCGAATTCTGTTCAGTGAAAGTGTTCTTAGACTTTGTGGACATCTATTATTTCAACAGCTGCATCTAATGATCCATGCAACAACTACAAGACCCTTAAAGCATCCAACCGCCTCGAAACTTTTTCTAGACAAAGCCAAGTCCGATGTGATCAGAGAGATATTACCCCTGGATGGTATCGCTTTACTGGTGTTACTGGTAACCCAAAGATGCCCACTACATGTCCACCTGTGCGCCGTTGTGGTACGCAAGCTCCAGGATGGATCAAAGGACAACATCCCTCCGTGGCAAACGGTGTAGTGACTCGAGAAGTTTGTTATCATTGGGCAAGCAATTGTTGTCGATGGAAAAACAACATTAAAATTAAGAACTGCGGTACCTTTTACATATATGAGCTGCAAAAAACGCCTGCATGCTCTCTTCGATACTGTGGTGAGTGTTCCCTTTCTTTAAATCAAAATATACACACACATGATCTGGCAAAATATAAATCGAAAAATGATTGTGATAGAGAAAGGCCAAAGTCATACTAGCCATATAACATTTCTTATAGCAACGGAGGCATTGGCGTTGGTTGGCACATTACTACAGGGCTTTGGGACGTTAAAAGCTAAACACTTGAAGGCATTAGTGTACAATGCGACAAAATTTTCTACCACCGCAACATTGCTTTTGTCTTCAATCATTTCCACAGAAACTCGCGCATCCAGAATAAAGTTTTTCTTGAGAATTGCAAGCAAAATACAGCGCGAAAATTTCGTCAGTAAAGGTGACGAGCTATATGTAACTTGTTACCGAAAATGTTGAATTCACTGCCTAGCGCGGTGAATAAAACCTCGTATGAGGAATCGATCACCCAATTATATTGCTGGAAATTCTGTGCTCAGCTCTAAAGTTACATTAAGATCTATTATTGCCCACAGTTGCAGCTAATGACCCGTGCAGCAACTACCAGACCATCAATGCAACAGACCGGCTCGAAAGCTTTACTGGACTAAACCCAGTCCGATGCGATCAGAGAGATTTTACCCCTGGCTGGTATCGCTTTACTGGTGTTGCTGGTAACCCACAGATGCCCACTGCATGTCCACCTGTGCGTCGTTGTGGAACGCATGCCCCAGGATGGATCAAAGGACAACTTCCCTCTGTTGCAGACGGTGAAGTGACTCGTCAAGTTTGTTACCATTGGACAAACAATTGTTGTTGGAGGAAAAACAACATTAAAGTGAAGAACTGCGGCGCCTTTTACGTGTATGATCTGCCAAAAACGCCTGCATGCTCACTTAGATATTGTGGTGAGTATTGAAGTTTCATAAAATCAAAACACATGTTAAGTAATACTGAGGTAGGTTAAAAAGAGAATAACATGCATACATGTATAAACAGAAGATTTGCCTGCGATTAACATTTAAACACGGGTTTTTTCTCGTTACGAACTAGAATCAAAATTTTCGTTAGGATTTTGGCTGGACAATAAATCAAGCTTGTGATCCTTTTGATGTCCTTATTGTTTAAAGGAAAGGGTTTCTTTTGTTCGTAAAACAGAGGTTAGGAATCACCGACGCGTAGCCAGCTCACCGCGCTCTGAGATTCAAATTTCTTCGCAAGAGATAAGTGTTACAAGCCCAGCCTTTGTGGGGAAGGGTAGGTAGGTAAAGTCTGCATACGAGCCAAGTGGCCCGTCAGGCCGGAGCTTATCCCGGTTTACTAAGCTTGAAGCGACTAAGAGAGAAAAAGAAAGAAAAAAGAAAGTAGGGTGGGAAAGTTCGTGGCAAGAAGAGTAAGGTCTGGACAGTATGTAAGCGAAAAATTACGCATTACAGTTTCACTAAGGTGATCTGAATGTTTATTAAAAGTTTCCGAACGCTCGTGAGCCATTGCAACTGGACCTTTTTTTCTTAATTCAAACTCTCATAAGCCTAATAGAACTTATACAAGTCAGTTGATCTTTTTCTGGTCACAACAACGCTTTCGTAATCGAACCGGTCTAGTTCACAGTCGAATCATTAAAGCGTCTTTCAGATTGGCGTGTTATCATGCTCACAGAAGAACTCTAAAATAACCACTTTACGACTATCGCTAAGCAAGTACTTCCTTCTTCTGCAACACATTTATCATCATTCTTAAATCACAACCCGAACGTGTCTTCTTCTAGTGAATTCTCTTTCTTCCAGTATGTTTCTAATGAGCAAGTTTTCAAAGCACTATCTGCGCAACATGCAGGGAAAGCAGCTGGAGCGGTTAATATCCCACGGGTAAAAGCAATTAAATCTGTGGCTGGCTACATTGTACCCAGCATTGCATATCTATTTAATGATACTTTTCGTCAAGGTGAATTCCCCTTAAAGTGGTAAATCGCACGCGTTTCTCTACTTTTTATAGGAGGAATCTCTACAGACTGCAACAACTATCGACTAGTGTGTGGTTTACTTTGTATAGCCAAAGTGCTCGAAAGATTTGCAAATTAACAATTTCAAGACTTCACAGTTGAAAAAAAAAAACTTATCAGCAAAAAACAATTTGCATATCAAAAACGTTCATCGTGCAATATAACCTTGATCCGCCTTGTTGACGAATGGAAATGGTCCATTGATAGGAAACAAATAACGGTTGCTGCTTTGGATCTACGAAAAGCCTTTGATGTCATAAATCATAGTCTACTCTTGCAGAAGTTGGAATCTGCAGGTGTGTCCGGCTCTGCGTCTCATTGGTTTTAAAACTACCTTGATAATCGTAGGCAATATGTATCTTGCAACTCAACAAGATCAAAATTTTTATCACTTCGACACGGGTCCCACAAGGGTCCGTCTTAGGACCAACTCTCTTCTGCGCACTCGACATTATAACGAAGTTACACTAGCAGTGGAAAACTCAAGTTGTACTTTGTTTGCTGACCATTACAGTGATGGAGATATCAACAAAGCGTCTAACTGTATTAATAGAGATCTTGACAACATTAGTTCGTGGTTATCAAGTAATCAGATGGTTGTACACCCAGGAAAATCAGAAGTCATGAAGATTGGAACTCAAAGAAGTCTAAAAACCTCTAGTGATCTATATATCTTTATTCATGTTCATCGTCTTAAGGAAGGTACAAGCTATAAATATCTTGGTGTCTACGTTGATAGTACCTTGGCTTGAAAGAGCATCTTTCATATATGCGAAAAAGAACGTATCCAAAAATCTGTCTTATAAACAGACTTTCTAGTTTTCTGACCAGAAGCGCTCTATTGAAGATCTGTAAACGAACGATGCTACCAATCTTTGATTACGGATCTACTGTTTGGATGGAATGTTCAAATTCAATGATAGATAGCCTAGAAAGGCTCCAAAATCAGGTTATGCGCACCATACTTAAAGCTAAAAGGACTTCATGCACTCATAGTATGAGATCTGGATTGGAGCTTTTAAACATTAAAAAATCAAAGGCATTTTCTGAGATTTAATTTGGTCTATAAAATCATTAACGATATCATTAACGATATCCTCCGCTTTTACCTTTCACTCGTTACCCTTAACGCCATGTTATAACGTGCAATGCTTGTGATTATAAAAGTTGAGGCCGTCTTAAAATACACCGAGGACGGACAGTAAAATGTGATCCAGAAAATTGCTTCTTTTTTGAATAAACTATTTCCCTATTTTTAGATTATTCAACCTCTGGCGCAGAGAATATATAAGAAAATATGTTAATGTCCGCAAGCCGCAGGGAACAGCGAAAATGTGATTTCACACCTTTTACATTTGAGTGACTTCACTTTCCGGGCGGAGCCCTGAAAATTTGAAAGAAGTAATCAATTGCTCTCGTGTCGCGCTCAAAGCTTAGAATTTTTACAGTGAACAAGCCTCTATGCCTCTGCTCTTTCCCTTTCGTTTTCCTTAACGCCAATTAAAACCTGCAATGCGATTATGAAAGTTATGGACTGCGAGTAGCACATCCTCGGAAACCCAGGGGCTACTAGCCGGGACGATGCAATATTTTCGGGAGAAATCTTACTTCAAGAGCTGGAGAGCCCCTGGGAACTTACTCTTAACGAACCAGTTCGAAAAGTGGTCGAATTCTGTCCCGCTGATTGGCCAGAAAAATATTTTTCTGGCCAATCAGCGAGGAGTTCTAGCCGGGTAACTCTGTTGCCTTCTTACACGAAGCAGCCGTTCTTCATTGATCGACCTAGTTGCTTGGCCCGTGCAACGGGGAGATTGTCGTGGAAAGTCAGTCCAGAAAAAAATAGTCAACGAAACCGAGGAAATCACAAGGCTTAACATGGGGCTAGGAACCAATACTCTTCCATCAATTTTCTCTGCGGATTTAACGAAGGTATATCGTATATTTTTATATTTAACGGTGATTTTCCTATCGTGAAAAGTTTCAGAAGTTATTCAACGATCGAGGCGAAATAAGAAGTAACCGTGGATACTCGACTAGCTTTCCCGCAACAAAAAGCGACAGCGTAGAAATCGCGTACATTAACTATAAAAATCTACGATATACCTTCGTTAAATCCGCCGAGAAAATTGATGGAAGAGTATGGGTACGTTCCTAGCCCCATGTTAAGCCTTGCGATTTCCTCGGCTTCGTTGAATATTTTTTTTCTGAAAATTTCCACGACAATGTCCCCGTTGCACGGGCCAAACAACTAGGTCGATCGATGAAGAACGGCTGCTTCGTGTAAGAAGGCGACAGAGTTACCCGGCTAGAACTCCTCGCCGATTGGCCAGAAAGAAATCCAATCAGCGGGACGGAATTCGACCATTTCTGGAACTGGTTCTGTAAGAGTAAGGTCCCAGGGGCTCTCCAGCTCTTGAAGTAAACTTTCGCCCGAAAATATCGCATCGTCCCGGCTAGTAGCCCCTGGGTTTCCGAGAATGGGAGTAGCCTCTCTTTTCGACGAAACACCGTTGGGAAGAATGCAAAACAAGTAAGCGTGCGAGCGCGACTGTGAGCGTGACGTAGGAGCACCGTCATGGTCAGAGTCACGCTCCCACGCTTGATTTGCGTTTTTCCCACAGTTTTCGAGGAAAAGAGAGACTGCTCGCAGACTATAAAAGTTTAAAAGAGAGCGTTTTCTCTGCCTTTTGCTGTAGTTACACTCGATCAACGTTTATAAAAAAGGAAGGCGCTAAACGGACAAACTATTTAATAAAGGGTATTGTTCTAAAGTTCAGCAAAAGTATAAAAAGGCTCGCAAAACTAAGCCGGAGTCATAAATCGCTTTCGGCTACAGTTTACTTTTGAGCGTAACGCTAAGTATGAGTACGTTCTACGAAGTATCCAAAGTACACACAGGCCCAAAATCACGTCCAGTTTCTTGTTCGCTGGCGCGGTTATAGGAGAGAGTACGACTTTTGGGTTCATGAGGAGAACACGAACGAGTACCTAAAGCAAGTGTTTCGCACTCCATTCCACTTTGGGTTTAAACGTTCTTCTCTAAGGACACCCTCAACACCCTCAACATTGTCTTTTAGACTTTTATTTCTACAAAAGCTTTTCTAAAGCAACCTTTCCTTGAATTTTGTTAATAGCGGAGCTCCGGCGGCCACCAAGCGGAGCCCCATACTCATATAGGAAAGAAAAGGAAACCCATAGTTGATTTTCTCGTGGTTATCATGGCTAGCGGCCTTGCTCGTGGGCGCGTACGCACGACGCTGACGGCGACGGAGTCGCGCAACATGGCGGCCGTACTCCAAATAACAGATTGACAGAGACATGCAGCCTTGGTTTGCCCTGTACTTATTGAACATCCCTGTTATGATCAATTGACACCTGTCAAAACAAGGTATCTGCTGACCAGTATCACGTTACCATATCACGGGCTCAAGTCTATAACTCATCGAGGTCACGTGTTTTTTGAAGTTGACTGCTGACCAAATAATTTTCGATTGGATCGCGGGCTCATGTCAGGTTAACTTGTTGAAAACAGGGCAGGTTTGTTCTGAGGCCGGTTAACGCTAGCCCAGGATTAAAATGTTTTCGAATTATAACTTTTTCTTCTTTACAAATGTCTTTTGCTGCTTTGTTTTTTGTATCTGGTGATTATGAAACGCAAAACAGAAAGCCAAACAATAAACAGAATATCTTACCGCAAAGTTCCACAAGTCAAATAAAAATTCTACTTTCTCCTGGGTTAGCTTAATCGGGCACTGAACAACCCGGCCAAGGCGCTACGCTTTTAGACTGGCCTAAATCTATATATTATTAAAGGCTGTTGTGCGAGAGTTTAGTCAGTGAAGGTAACTCAATGGCTTATATTATTCCAGCAGTTCAAACGGTAGCATCTAACAACCCATGCAACAAATATAACACCCTCGATGCAGCAGATCGTCTTATCAATTTCACTGGTGGAATCTCAGTCCGATGTGATCAGAGAGATATAACCCCTGGCTGGTATCGCTTTACTGGTGTTGCTGGTAACCCAAAGATGCCCACTACATGCCCACTTGTGCTTCGTTGCGGTACGCACGCCCCAGGATGGATCAAAGGACAACATCCTTCTGTGGCAGACGGTGAAGTGACTCGTGAAGTTTGCTATCGTTGGTCACAGAGCTGTTGTCAATGGAAAAACAACATTAAAGTCAAGAACTGCGGCGCCTTTTACGTGTATGAGTTGCAAAAAACGCCTACATGCTCGCTTCGATACTGTGGTGAGTATTAAGAATCTATAGAGAGCTTCACATGTTAGGTAATATAGAAAGTCAAACCACTACTATATTATGTTATAGTTCACCACTAAATTTTCTCCGATTCTTATTGGTTTAAATTGATCACATAACGCGATAGTGTTCATCTACGGAGGGTCACTATCAGCCCATAGTGCCCGTCCACCGAAAATACCCGGATGGATGTAGTCCTCTGTGAAAATCTTTCTATAAACAAGCGGGTTTCGTAGAAAATAAAAAGAAAACTGAAATTGTATTAAGGGTCGTTTTTGTCTGTTTTCTTTTTCAAATTTTATATTTGGCTCTCACGGCTTTCGTCTCAAAATCTTGAAAATAATTCAATTGAAATGTAATTGATTTTTGAACTAGCATGCGGAAGAAAATTTAGTGGTGAACAATAAAGGCAATAGAGAGTTTATCTCGAAACTTTCGGTCTGATAAGTTGCCCCTTGGAAATTTGATGTTCTTAAAACTAGCACATTTGCTCTCGAAGCGTCGTTTCTCGGGCAAATATTTTTTTTAAGAACATCATATTTCCGCGGGGTAACTATCAACCGATAGTTCCTCGACAGAAACACTCTATTGTTTAATAAGTATACCATGGCTTATCTAACCGATAAACCAGAGAAACTCGAGGCATATTCCTTTATCAAATTTTCCTCATATAAATGTATCTGGTACAATGATCAACAACGAATCCGATCATAGCAAAGTTTATTGCCTGGTGCATCATCTTCAGTGAAAAGAATCGAATACTAATTGGCACACCTTTGATGCCCCAGTTTGGGCTCAAGACGGACTAGCTGTTTAGCTATACATATTGCATTATAATGACGTCATTGGTGTTACCATAGTTGAAAGTTGAAGAATTTGATGAATAATCTTCTTTAGCCACAGAAAAGCAAATATATCACGTCATAATAATGTCACTTCACAATGACCGCAAAATATCTGGCAGACGTCATCCCTACATCGTTCTGTAATACTTTAGTAATCACAGCAAGAGCGGTTTTACCTCTGCCATGATAAGGACCTTTGAAGCTCCCCTCTTCGTCCCAAAAGGTCCAAGATCATCGAGTTAAAGAACAATTCTAAGGCTCCTATAAGCATTTTATTCCTTTAGTATTGTGTCCTGTATGCAAGGAAAGTGCCGGCTCAGTTATTCTCAGCAATAATTTGAGCTCCAGGTCTAACCCAAAACGGCTATTCTTGACTTTGCCGAGGGTGAGCCGTGGTCTTGACTTTCCTTTGTCATGATAAACGACACTCATTCGTTCTCTTCTCACTTAGATTTACCATATTCGAATACCATGTTGTACAGCAATGTAATATGTTTCTTAAAATGAAGCCAAATCAAAACTGGGATAGTAAACCGAGAAGGTGCAAGTGTGGCCAAAACTGGGGAAGATTGAATAAGATCTGGCAAACGCGTGGTAGTCAGTTCATGCTATTGCATTTGAAGAAAATTAACTCTTGTGTTGTTATCTGTTCCGCAGCTGCACTTTGAATCTTCCATCAACGCTGCTCAGCCACGCGGCTTAGTAAAGCCCGAAAGATACACGTACATTTGTTTAAAAACTGTCAAGCGTCACTCTTTAAATAAAATTTGTTTGCTTTACTCATTGATTATTGATTGTTTGATTGACTGAGAGATGGACTGATGAACTGACTGAGTGACTGAATGGCTGAAACGAGAAACTTTAAAACTTTAGGCTGAACTTTTCGAGATGCGCATCACTTGACGAAGCTTCTTTAAGGCAATCTAACAATGAACGATAGGTGCTTCCCATTAAACCAAAATTCCGGACTATGATAAGTGCAAACGATTCAGATTGGTACACGAAGCAATTTATCTTTATATACGTTACGTAATTTCAATGAGACATCCACTTCATTGTATGTAGAATAGATTGCTAGCAGTCTCTCTTTTCCTGAAAAGGCATGAACGCAAAACCTGAGAGGAGAGTACGAGACCAAGTTGCGAAAACCAGAGGGTCTCCACTTACTCGTCTTCCTAGAATATCGCCCCTTTGTTCGTTCACTTAGTTTTAATTAGCTGCAAAATAAAACTAAAACAACATCTTTAGCGCCATTATTACTACACGTACGTGGCTACTCCGAAAGGCGTACGCGATGGCATTTGCACGTGCATAAGCTTAGGTCGTTACGTTGAAACAGGCACCAGCTATGCTTTCTTTGTGAGAAAAAGGGTTAATCTTTGTAGTCGCTTCATACCAGCACACAGCCAACCAGGAAGCTATATATATAAGTTCACCGCTGTTATACTCTACAAGAAATTGTAGGCCGGATAATATTGGACTTTAATTCCCCTCAAAATGGCGGAAAAATCCGCTTGGAAAGGACCATTAATGATCAACACGACTCTTGGGTAAGATTTCTCATTTTTTTTTTCAGTTAAAGAACATTGCACAGCGGTAATATTAGGTGAAGGATATTAATGCTATAGCTACCTTATTTGTAACTTGTAACATTTTCGTCACCCCGGCAGTTGTGGGATATATGTGTAGCCCACCGTGGAATCGTGACAGAAAATCGGCGTTTCAATTCTCACGAAATTAGGACAGTGGGATAATCTCATCATTAGCCAATTACAGGCCGAGTTTTAAGGGGGTGCGGCTGATATAAACGTCATGGCGCTTATTTCAAGTTATTCCTTCGAGCGATCAAAGATGGCGAGGAGGGTACTTGACAGTGATGAGATTTTGCGGCTGATTTTGGCGGATGAGAGCGACGATGACTTCGATTCTGGGTCTAGTGCTGACGAAGAAGCAGAACTGGAACGTCAGCTAGGAATTTTTGACGATGATTCGAGGTAAGCGACCGATTAATTTTGATCTGAAGTTTTGCTTGTGTTGCGTTGTGCAATGCCCGTTTACAATATACTATGGCCTCATAAATGCCATTCCAAAAACTTGGAAATCATCTCTTGGCAATAACGCCGAAAAAAAAAATAAAAAAAAATAATAACGCCGCCCCCGCCAACGGGTTAGCACCTGGAGCCCCAATATCTGAACAACATTTCTCCACAAAGTTAGCGTATTCAAAACTACTTCAAAAAAGATACCTTCCACCCACAGCGGAACCCAGAACTCTAAGTCATGGTATTACTAAAGAAGACATTCAAGATGTTTACTTGCTACCATTTCCCATCTTAAAAGAAGCAAAACTTATAATGTTTCAATTGAAAATCATCCATGGCATTTTACCCACACAATCCAGTTTGTTTCGCGCTGGTTTGTCGGACTTGGATAAATGCCCTTTATGTAACTTAGAAAGCCAGTCATTGCCTCACCTGCTGATCACATGCCGTGAGTCAAAGAATTTTTGGGACCTTTTTACCCGCTGGTGGCAGATAACGTTTCACCAAAATATCGTTTTATCAGAAAACGTAATCTTATACAGTTGGCATCAAAACTGTAGCTCAATTAACTTTATAGCCCTCAACTACTCTCTAATAATTGCAAAATATCATATTTTTGCTTCAAGCATGCGCGTTGGCTCCTTGGACTTTTGCGCCTGAAAGACAAACTCGGTATTATTCGCACTTTGGCTGTTAAAAACAAAGTACTTGATGAATTTAAAGAAACGTGGGCTGCTTTGCTTTAGTCTTGTATCTGTACTGTGTGCGTGTGTGTGTATTGCTTCAGCGGATGTAAGCGATAATCATAATCATAAACTAGTAAGTAATCTAATTATTTTGTAAATATTGTAAGTAGTGTAAGTATTCGTATTGTCAGTAGAGTAAGTAGACGTATTGTATTGTAAGTAATGCAAGTAGTATAAGCGTTAGTATTGTAAGTGGCGTAAGTAACAAGTATTGTAAGTAGTGTAAATAACTGCATGAGTAGTAGATAAAATATGAGCGGGAGATCTGTATGGGCGTTTACAATGGCGAGCCGATAGGCGAGCCATTGTAAACGTTCATACAGATCTCACGCGAATATTTTATCCTACTTGGGAAATGATTACATTAAATTGAATGCAAAGTATTGTTATGGGATTCGTTCATTGGACATGCATGCCAGAATGCCATACACATCGGACGCAAATATTTTCACCTACTTGCGAAAGGAAAACAATAAATTGAATGCAAAGTATTGTTTTGTGATTCGCTAATTGGACATGGATGCCAAAATGCTGTACGTCCCACAGGAGATAGTGCATGAGACAATAATAGAAATATTCAAAATTTTCAGTCACTGCTAAATCGCCAGTATGGCAACAGCTCGTTTTCGTCCGCCGAAAACTAAAGAGGAAGAAATTCCCTTACTGTCTGAAACCGTACCTAAAAACACCAAGTACAATACAAAATGGGCGGTGAACGTTTTTACTGCCTGGTAGAATACGAGAATGAACAAAAAAGCGCAGTTGGAAACATCTGGAGGCAACGGACTTGAGTCGACCAATGTCGAGGACCTGTCAGTCCCACTCGAGCACATGTTCGCCGACAGTTTAAACTTCTGGCTCTGCAAATTCATTTGTGAAGTTGCGAAGCAAACCGGGGAACGCTACCCTCCTAAGACGCTGTACCTACTTGTTTGCGGCATTAATCGCCATTTGGGAAACGTACAAGGAGAAAAGGTGTTTAACATACTGGAGAAGAGTGACAGGAGGTAAAACGACATTCTTTGAAGAAATATTTCATCGCATTAAATTTTATGATGAAAATATGTCCATTTTGTTATTCATTTTAATCAGTAGAGATCTGTATCAAAAGTTAATGAATACTAATTAGCTGAGCAGGAGTTTGTATCAAAAGTTAATTCTACTGTTTAATAATTCATCAACCCCAGCCTTTCCCTGCTACCTATTCAATCCCTCCCCAAGCTTTCAGACAGTTGATTTGTATTGGGGTTTACAGTTGTGTACATGTGATCTGAATACTGTGCTGAGGTTGGTTTGCACCCTCATGTATAATTAATGAATTTTACAAGCATTGTTAGTAGTGTAAGCCGCAATTAATTTATGTTAGTAATGTAAGCAATGTGTGTGTCTCAATTAAAAAAAAAAAAAATTAGTACTTGAAGAAAGGAAGCATTTTCTAGAGGCCAAAGCTTTTAGCAGATATTTACCTCAAAGCAACAGCAGCAGTCTCAAATAATTATGAAGCCTCTAGAAAGAAAAATAACTCGGCTTGATTGCATGCTACTGCTCATAACATCTGATTTTGTTGTGGATACTTGCTTAAGCATTTAAATGGTTTATATTTATATTTGACATTGTTGTTTGTTTTTAAAAACAAACTGTCCGACACATTTGGCAGATATTTTGATCACTTTATTAGTAACTCACTCTGCTTAACTACAATTCAAATTTGTCTAGTTGTCAAAATTTTGTCTCTACATA